>JAAGNO010027667.1:1940-42443 GCA_033439905.1 Ceryle rudis
TCACATTCAAACAAAGTATTGCTTATATATTTTCTTCCTCATGATGGGATCCATACTGAGGAAAACATTTTGTTGTGCAAAAGCAGTTGCCTATTTCCCCTCTCAAATTCAGACCCAGAGCTTCAATATCTTTTCTAAGAGTGTCAAGATTAGAGGTGTGTTCTGCTTTTCTGCATTTCCTGCTGGTTAGCTTCAGTCATCCAACAAACCTGTGCTGGCATCCTAGTTCCTGATTCTTCTACATGGTCTAGGCAGTCTAGACACCCAAACACTTTTCTTTCTCAGAAAGGCACAGAATGTATCTCAACACACAGACTGCATCTAGAACTATCACATGGACTTTTAGAGTATATGCAAGTTGTTTGAAGTAATTTGTCTTAATATAAACTTTCTGCTATTTAACTCTAGAAATGATGCTGTTTGGCCAAGCAAAAGGAGTATCATTCCAGCATGCTTGTCTTCTATATTGGCCTTGTAAGTACATGGAATACTCAAGTTGTGGATCTCTATCACGATCCTTCTATTTAATTGATGACCTTATTTTGTCCCCCATTTGTTTGATCAAAATCCATAAAACCTGCACCACACCTACTGGTTATTTACTTCCCCTTGAGCATGAATCACTGTAACCTTCCATTGTGGAGTCTGTAATACAAGCACATGTATAAAGCCAAAAAAATTGTAGGTGAGAACACACAAGTAAAAAAATGCTGATGAGACATGACTGCAGTGAAATGCTGATGCATGAGACATTGATATTACAAGCTCTGGCAAGTGCATTGTGCTTTGCAAACTGTATTATGCTGACCTAAGGGTCATACAGACAAAAAGCTAAACTGCTCATTTCAATCAAAGTAATGGGAATAGGCATGTAACAAATAAAAGGATGCCATCAAGCTGCCTTTCTAGCACAATCTGCATGCCCATAGAACAGGCTTACCTTCTACAGGACATTATTGCTCTCCATCAGTATGAATATTTTAGAAATAGTTCATCATAGTATTAGGAATTACTTGTACTGGTCAGAAGATGACAATTATATTTATACATGTTCAGATTTCTTTTTTTTTTTTCTTTTTTCTTTCCCTTCCTTCAAGTGTGGTGGAGAATTGCTTCATGGTTAAGACTTGGAGTTATGATATAAAGATTCATACTCTTGAATTACTCAAACACCTGGAGGTGAGAAAACTCATTCAACTGACTACCCTAGCCATTGGTTGTTCATCTGAGCCTCTCTCCTCTCTCTCTTCCTCTCCCTCCTTCTGAATTTACCTCTAGTCTCTGAAATCATGATCACGGTTTTTCTGGAGCAGGTAGATCACCACTAAAGGTTTGTGAGAAAGGGCTTTTTTTTTTTTTTTCCTTCCCCTTTTTGTCTGAAAAAATCCTGGCCATGTTTAACAATTACATGTGCATATGAAACCTGATCTTTGTGCGGTGCAGAGCTTGCACTGAGATTGTGTTCATTTATATCACTAAAAAAAAAAAAGACAGAACAGCTTACACAAAAATAGAATAAAATATGTTAAATCAACCACAGTGTAAATTTGTGGCCATCATATTAAATGGTGACAGTCCAGTATGCCTTGTTTTGTCTAGTATTTTTCAGTACTTGTGGAAAATGTTCAAAAGTAAGTTGCAAAATTTTATTCATTGGTTACAAAGCATGTTGCTACATGTTGATATAGAAATATTCAGTGCAACTGAAGGGCATGTGTATCAGTTTCATAATGCTATAAGGTATGTGATACAAATGGAAGTGTTTCTATAGAGGGTATTCAATATCTTTAAGGAAAAGGTTGGGGTTTTTTAGTAAAAAATTGAATTAGAATATTTCTTTGTTAATGCCTTAGTGTAATACTAAGTAATTCATCCATAGAGAAGAAAAATGGAATTGTTTGATATAGGTACTTATTTAGTGATCTGTAGCCACTCATAAGAGTGCTATTGCAAAAGACATTTTATTTATAAAGTAACACCTATTTGTGGAGTGTGGTAGATGTATTTGGTTGCTTCAGACAGTGAATTGAAATACATCTAGGAACTGCAGCTCACTTTTAGTGGTGTAGTGTTCAAATATTTATCAGACATTTTGGAAATGGGGACAATGTAATGCATATATGCAATGTTGTCTATCATGGTTTGACTTTGATATGTCCTTTTCATAGAATCATAGAATGGTTTGGGTTGGAAGATACCTTAAAGATCATCTAGTTCCAACCCCCCTGCCATGGGTAAGCACAACTCCCACTAGATCAGGTTGCTCAAAGCCCTATCACCATCAAGTGGTCTTGAACACTTCCAGGGAGGTGGCATACACAGCCTCCCTGTTCCAGTGTCTCACCACCCTCATAGTGAAAAACTTCTTCCTAATTTCTAATCTGAATCTACCCTCTTTTAGTTTGAAATTACTGCCCCTTTTCCTATAACTACATGCCCTTGTAAGAAGTCCACCCCACAGCTTTCTTGTAGCCCCTCTTCAGATGCTGGAAGGCCACAATAATATCTCCCCAGAGCCTTCTCTTCTCCAGGCTGAACAACCCCAAGTCTCTCAGCCTGTCCTTGTAGAAGCGTTCCAGCCCTCTGATCATCTTTATGGCCCTCCTTTGGACCTGCTCCAGCAAGTCAATGTCCCTCTTGTACTAGGGGCTCAAGAGCTGAACACAGTACTCCAGGTGAGGTCTCACCCAGAACAGAGCAGCAGAAACACTTCCCTTGACCTGTTGGCTACACTTCTCTTTACGCAGCCCAGGATATGGTTGGCTTTCTGGGCTGTGCTTGCACATTGATGGCCCATGTTGAGCTTTTCATCAGGCAGCACCCCCAAGTCTTTCTCCTCAGGAATGCTCTCAATCCCCTCATTGCCCAGCCTGTATTTGTGCTTGGGATTGCCCTGACCCAGGTGCAGGACCTTGCACTTGGCCTTGTTGAACTTCATGATGTTTGCATGGGGCCACCTCTCAAGCCTGTCAAGGTTCCTCTGTGTGACATCCCTTCCCTCCAGTATGTTGACCACACCACACAGCTCAGTGTCATCTGCAAACTTGGTGAGGATGCCCTCGATCCCACTGTCTGTATCACTGACAAAGACATTAATAGCACTGGTCCCAGTACTGATCCCTGAGGAACACCACTCATCACTGGTCTCCACATGGATATTGAGACATTGACTGCAACTCTTTGAGTGTGATCATCCATCCAATTCCTTATGCAACAAGGTGTCCATCCATCAAATCCATGTCTTTCTAGTTTAGAGACCAGGATGTCATGTGGGACAGTGTCAAATGCTTTGCCCAAGTCCAGGTAAATGACACCAGTTGCTCTTCCCTCATTCATTGATGCTGTAATTCCATTGTGAACCTTTTTTGGGTTTCTGTATATTGATTGTATGCATGTCTCAGTGCAGGATATTAAATAGGTTGTTACCTGTACTATGAATGAGGAATCTGTGTGGAGATCTTGTAACAGGAGTTATTTAAGAAACCAAATTGCTGCCAAAATTAACAAACTAGATACATGTATATGAGTTATTTATAATAATACTGCAGGGAGGGTTCTGTGCTATACAGTAGGTAATACTGTTTTTAAGGTTGTCCTCTTGCTTATGGGCATCTCTTCCTTTATTATAAACAAATGTAATTTGTAAATAGTTATGCATGCATGAAAATAGTATCATGAATAGTGTATCTAATGACTGTTGTGAACTTCTTTCTTCTCTTTGGTGTTTCTTTTCATTTTCCTGCATGCACTAGCTGGCATTTCTATTTTTGGAGTCACAGTTATTTGATGTATTCCTGCTAAATTGTGTGAGACATTTCTTTGCATAAAGACTTTTGGGGTCAAGACTTTCCCAAATGGGACTGATTGGGCTGAATTAGTGCTACTTCTGTTCTAGACTGAGCAGCATAAAAGACTTCCAGCACTTACTAGTTCAAACTCAGTAGCCCTCAGGATCAGGCACAGTGTTTAATGTATGTTTTACAGCAGTACTTGTGTAAAGGTATTAATTGAAATTATTGGTACAATCTATGCAGAGTAAGACTTGGTACTGATGATGAATGGCTTCATTGTACTAGGTCATTATGGTCCTAAGTAATTTTGTTGGTTGGTACTTTTCATTTTATACCTGAAATCAAATAAAAAAGATGAATTGCAGAGAAATGAAAAAAGTATAATTGGCACAATAGGTTATTACACCCTGTGATTGGAGGTAATGAATTGCAGCAGAAATTAAAGACAAAGGTATACCGGTTAAACTGAATTTAATCTACCTAAGTAGTGAAACAGATATTTCTGTCAGGCCCTAACCTTTTCAGGTTATCCAAAGATAATAGAGAATCCACAGCCCGTGCATCTTTAAACTAACAGTGTTCAGGTGGCTTAGCCCCACAGGTTTGATTCATAACAAACATTAGATCATTAGGCCAATAATATAAGGTTCAGCAAGGCCAAGCTCAGGGTCCTACACTTTGTCCACAATAACCCCATGCAACACTACAGACTTGGGGGAAGAGTGGCTGGAAAGCAGCCTGGCAGAGAGGGACCTGGGAGTGCTGGCTGACAACCGTCTGAACATGAGTCAGCAGTGTGCCCAGGTGGCATGGAAAGCCAACGGCATTTTGACTTGGAATCACGTGGCCAGCAGGTCTAGGGATGTAATTCTCCCCTTGTACTCGGCACTGGTGAGGCCTCGAGTACTGTGGGCAGTTCTGGGCCCCTCACTTCAAGAAGGATATTGAGGTGCTGGAGGGGGTCCAGAGGACAGCGATGAGGCTGCTGAAGGGACTGGAGGGAAAGTCTTATGAGGAGAGGCTGAGGGAGCTGGGAGTCTTCAGCTTGGTTTGATACCTCATAACTTGTGAATCGTTGCATCATTCACTGATACAACAGTACCTGAAATGATTAGTTTGTATCTTTTTGATGTTTTATTACATTCTTGTCAGCATGTATTTATAAAGAAAAAAACTGAAGAATTCTAGAAGCAGATAAGTTAATCCAATTCTTTAAAAAATTAGTTACAAAAAAATTATTTTTATTTTGTGCCAAGGGAAGTAAATTGTGCTTCCTGAATTAATAATTGGCACTTGCTACATAGGAGATTTCCTTTCTCAAGTATGCAAGATACTTTGTTCATACTGACCAATATACTTTCTCCTAGCAAATATATTAATCTGCAGTCTGACAAAGATTTAATAATCTTGTGTGTTGAAAATTTTTGTCTTCTAACTCTAAACAGACTTTAGAAATAATGCCATGCAGTTCTTAGCACAGAGCCTTTTAGACTGCTTTTGTTTAGATTGTTAGTCTTTTCAATTTCTTTTATCCATTAGATATAATAATAATAATAGCCAGCAACCCAGTACTCTAAATAAAACTGTTCTAGGAGCTGTAAAAGTTTGAATTCACAGTACAAAAGGGAATGTTGCTCATGCAGGGATTGTTGAATGCTAATAAGCTTGGCTCATCAGATTGCTGCAGCTCCTTACAAGCCCTGTAATTCAAAAAGTTCACCTTGAAGTCTGAATATAATATTGCCATTCATTGTACATGTAACTTTTATTGTTAATAGTGGCATTCTATACAGACCAAGAATGAGATAATCACATTTAAGTAGCAGCTTTGTCAATACATTAATTTCTTTTGGTATTTTTTTTGTCCCTAGGTTACTTTTTGTCCCCTAACTTCAGTTACCATGATATAATTTTGTTTTCTTTCTCCTGTAACTCCCACTATTGTCAACAGGCATTTCTTTTCCAGTTAAACACACTGCTTACTGTGCTTTTTTCTATTGCACACTAGTTTTGGACTAATATTCTTTCTTTTACAGCTTTTACGGTGCTACAAATTTATTATTTGGGTTTTTTTCATCTATCTCAACATTCAGACTGTATTTCTGCTTCAGCTTTTTCCCTTTCACTAGAAGTTCTATAAAGCTTGCTTTTCAAATGCTTTCTGATCCTGACCTTGCACCACTATTGCTAACTCCCCGCTATCTCCTGTACTGGGATTCTAAATGTTTCAGATCAATTGCCATGAAGGAGAAGGTTTGTGCAATATTTAGGATTTTCTGTTTAGTAAAAAAAAAAAAAAAAAAAGGAAAATACACAGAAGATGCAGCAAAGGGTTAAAATTGAGCAGTAAAACATTTTGGTACCTCTTTCATTATATTTTTCTATTATTTAGGAAATTTGGAAAAGTAAGGGTTTCCTTATGAATTTAAATGGAAGTCTTGTATGTAATATTTCTAGGGGCCCTAAACAAATAACCTTTACATTTCTTTCATCCCTTCATCTGTTTCATCATGCATTTTAATTGTGTGTGAAGAGGTATAAAATACAAAATGATGAGCAAACAAATAAATCAAATGCTTAGAGAATGAATGTTTAATGTAATTGGTATTTAAAAACACCTTGTGAGGCTACTATGTGTATATCTTAGTCTCAGGCTTGGAAAAGAATATGCATTTAAGTAAGGTATAATGTCATGCACAAAAAAAATATTTCAGGATTGTTAGAAGACTGGAAAGCCAATACTTGGGGGTTTGCCTCTGTGGAAAGATAAATGAGATCTCTACAGTTTTATTTTTTATTGATATACTTAAACTCTTCCCTCCTCTCACCCCTTGCCCCTGTCCATTAGGTTGTCTTCCATGTAAATGATAAAATTTTCACATGACACCTTCAATAACAGTCTTAAATTTTGAAAAATGTGTATATCTCCCTGCAAATGTAGTCTGAGATATAAGCATATAAAAAGAACTTGAAGCAAAATGAGTTCACCTGACTAACTTCTGTCTGGAAAGCATTTCATCTTTATTTGCTACTCTCCAGAAGACAGCTGGGTACGAAGAGGGAAGATAAACACCCCTGTCTTTATTCCTCAGCAAAATATCTCAACCATGACCAAGAGGAATTGCCTATAGGCATGAGAGATGTGGCACAAAACATTTATTCAATCTTTGTCTCTTCTGCAATCACCACTTAGTGCAAATTTATAGTATGAAGCTTTTCACGAAGATGACTTTTCAGGAGAGAACTGGGCTGAGCCCAATTTGCCTTACTCAGCCCACTGGACAGGCATCTGTCAGAAGGTAACAATATTTGGTGGTTTTATTGAACTTGCAGCAGTGCTGAACAGCATAGTCTAATGTTTTGTAACTCTACACCCTCTGCCATGAAATGTAAGAACCTTAACATGAAAAAGCTGTATTGTGTTACAAATTACTCTCCTACTACATCTGTGCATTTTTCTCAACCAGCGTCAGCCTAGTTGCTAACAAAATCTCCTTGGCCCTTGCTAGCTGTACCAGTTCCTCAGCTTCGGATGCTTTAGAGCATAAACTTCCTTCTCTCAACAGAATTGGGTTTTATAGTCTGACTGCAGCTGTGGCTATGGAAAATCTTCATGCATCAGGCAATATGCTTCCAAAAGACTTAGGGAGTCATTAATAAATACCTTTCTACCTGGCTATGGAGAAGCCTACATTTGGGATATAGTATATAGTCCTGTTCTGCAATCACAGGAGGTGAACCATAAAACAGAAGAGATGAAGGGAGAAGTGTTTCTCTTACACAGAAGCACAGAATGTTAGGGATTGGAAGGGACCTCAAAATATCATCTAGTCCAATTCTCCTGCCAGAGCAGGGTCACCTAGATCAGGTCACATAGGAATGGGCCCAGCAGGTTTTGAATGTCTCCAGAGAAGGAGACCAAACAACCTCTCTCAGCAGCCTGTTCCAGTGCTCTGTTACCCTCACCATGAAGTTTTTTCTCATATTTATGTGGAACCTCCTATGTTCCAGCTTGCACCCATTGCCCCTTGTCTTATCGTTGGTTGAGACTGAAAAGAACCTGGCTCCATCCTCCTGACATTCACACTTTACATATATATAACCAACCATGAGGTCACCCCTCAGTCTCTTCTCCAAGCTAAGGAGGCCCAGCTCCATCAGCCTTTCCTCATAAGGGAGATGCTCCACTCCCTTAATCATTTTGTGGCTCTGCACTGGACTCTTTTGAGTAGTTCCCTGTCCTTCTTGAACCAAGAGGCTCAGAACTGGACACATTATTCCAGATGCAGCCTTACCAGGGCAGAGTAGACGGGGAGGAGAACCTCTCTTGACCTACTAACCACACCCCCTCTAATACACCCCAGGATGCCATTGGCCTTCTTGGCCACGAGGGCACATTGCTGGCTCGCGGTCATCCTGCTGTCCACCAGGACCCCCAGTTCCTTTCCCCTGTGCTGCTCTCCAGCAGGTCAGAAAAGAAGACCATCTTGAAAAGAGTCTGAAAGTCCTCTATTTATGTCGCTTGATATGAAAGAAAAGGGAAGGAAATGAGTGACAAGAATAAAACCGGAGAGATAACTGAAAGGCCTATGTACAAGAACCACAGATTTTTCAATGCCTCTGAGTAGATTTGGGCTGGAGAGCAGAAAATTAAGTAAGCTACAGGCATGCCTTTCAATGGTAAGAGAGCATTTTTAAAAAAAGAAAATCTGTGTAACCTGGAAATCTCATATCCATCCTGTGTTTTTAAAATACCATTAATATAGTCATCAAAAAATAAAAATTTTATTTGGACAAAGCCTGAAAGGTGTATTTAACTACTACTGTCAAAGATAAAAAAAGTGGTTTCCTAGTTTGCCCAGAAATCCATATAGCAGAAAAATGTGTTTGATTATAGACTATTATGCTGCTGTAGATGGACAGCATTGAGCAGCCAGAAGAGCAACTGACTTGCTAGGGTGTGGTGTATCTGATACAGTTCAGATATGAACACCTTGATTGCCACTGGAATGAAAACTCACAGGAATGCAGATGTGCTTTCTTGTCTGCAGAAGATAAAGAATAGTATGCATGTATTTGATGTAATGGGAACAGCAAGCTTGTCTGAAATATTCTCAGCAAGGCAGCACTCCAGCAGCTTTTTAGAAGGGAAGTAAAATAAACAAACCTGTCTTTACCATAGCTGCCTATTCCTAGAGCTGAAGCCAGTGGAAGGAACCTAGTGAAAGAGAGCATGGTGCCAGTCAGGAGAACTGGATCCTGGGAGAATCCCAAATGTCTTTTGTTGGAAGAGACCTTCAAGATCATCTCTTGCAACCTTCGACCCAACACTGCAAGCCCACCACTAAACCATGTCCCTAAGCACCAGGTCCACACTCCATTTAAATGCTTTCAGGGATGGTGACTCTACCACTGTCCTGGACAGACCATTCAAATGTTTGATAAACCTTTCAGTGAATAAATGTTTCCTAATATCCAGCCTAAACCTCCCCTGGCACAGCTTGCATCCATTCTCTCTGGTCCTGTCACATATTACCAGGGAGAAGAGGCTGTTCCCCTCCTCACTCCAATCTCCTTTCAGTTAGTTGTAGAGAGTGATAAGATTTCCCCTCAGCCTTCTCTTCTCCAAACTAAACAACCTTAGCTTCCTCAGCTGCTCCTCGTAGGACTTGTGCTCTAGGCCCTTCACCAGCCTCATTGCCCTTTTCTGGACATGCTCCAGCACTTCCATGTCCTTCTTATAGTGAGGGGCCCAGAACTGAACACAATATTCAAAGTGCAGCCTCACCAGTGCCAAGCGCAGGAGGACAATCACCTCCCTATTCCTGCTGGCCACAGTGTTTCTAATACAAGCCAGGATGCCATTTGCTGCCATGGCCACCTCCTCACACTGCTGACTCATATTTAGTTGATTATTGATCAGTACTCCCAGGACCTTTTCCAACCACACATCCCCAAGTCTGTAGCTTACCATGGAAAGAGCAAAGCCACTTAGTTCAACCTATCTGCTGTAAAATCAGAGCCCAATTCCTGGGCTAATACTTATTTTTGAAGAACTGCCTTCAGTAGCTTTGTGGGGTGGACAATAATTTGTCCTTCACCCCTGATGTTCTGTTGCTAAATACTTGTGGGCCACATTACATTTCTGCTGCCTACATTTGTAATTTAATGCTATCTTGGCTAACCTAGAAATTTTAAGGAGAGCACCAAATAAAAAAAAAAAAGTAGTAAATATTCACATTGTAATAACAGCATTGGGGTGTTTTGCTAGCCCCTTTCACACTCCACAAAACATAAAAAAAAACAAAACAAACCAGCCAAACCAAAAAAGTGAGGTGTTGTGCTGATAGCATTGTTATGTAAAGAAAGTGATAAATACCCATGTATTGTATGGATGATTTGATGGATAGCAGTATGGAAATTAAGAAATGGAGAAAGGGACTTTTGCTTCAACTGAAGAAAATCAGAAATACAGTTTTGCTCTTTAGTTAAATATTCTCATTTATTCTTTTTAAGTAGGTAGAAGTAAGTCAGTTGTCATATCAGATGATGAAATTGAATTTTTTCTTCCCTGCCTAAATATTCCATCCATTAGCAGTGTAAGTACATTGTGATGATAAATACGTTCTTGCTAAAAGGTCTCTGACATCTCTCTCCAGGAACTCTCTGTCAGATAAAGTTCAAATTTTGATAATTTAGCTAAGTAAATCTTTTGGGCAGAATAAAAATGTGTAAGTTGTCATTCTTTCTTAATTAAGTACTATGTAACAATTTCTGCAGTTCTTTTGCGGCTTTGAGCACTTCAAAATATATCTTGGATTGGTTATGATAGAGTTGGTAGGACCATCATGTTGTAATCAGCACCATGAAGTTGAGACAAAGGCTGGTCACTGGTGGTGTATTGCTGAGGGCAGCGAACCTTCCCTGCTATTTGGTACTGGTGAAACAGCATCTGGAGCTCTGTGCCCATTTTGGGACTCCCCAGTACAAGATAAGGTTGAGGTACTGAACAGAGCCTAGCAGGGAGCCATTGTGCTGGTCAGTGCTGGAGCACAAAGGTGTACAAGGAATGGCTGCGACACCTGGGCTTGTTCAGCCTGCAGAAGGAAAAGAGCCCTTATTGCAGTCTGCTTGGGAGGGTGTAGGGGAGACAGAGCCAGATTCTTTTCAGAGGGGCATGGTGACAGGATGAGAGAATAGATGCAAGCCACAATGCAGGAAACTCCCATTTGGAATTAGGAAAAATCAATGTTCAGAAAGAATTGGAGCAGGTTGCTCAGAGAGACTGCATAAGTGCTCAGAGAGACTGCATAAGGCCCTGAGCAGCATGATTTAATTCTGAAGTTGTATCTGAGACCTTCAAAGCAGGTCCTGCTCTGAGCAGGGTAGTAGACTAGAATTATTAATTCAGATAAAGAGATATTTTCTCATATTTGCAAACAGGTAAGCTGAGGCAGCAGCCAAATAGGCTACCTAAGGCAATAGACTTGTTCAGGGGCATCAGATTTCAGTTTTGAGCTTTTTTGTTCCTTGTTTGAAACGTCCCTTTGTATATTCTCATTGAATCTTTGTTTATCTTAACTTACTGTGACTTGGTTGTAGCAGACTACTGACCTATAATGTATTAAGCAATACTAAGTATAGAGCTTAAGAGCTCTTCAGACTTAAAAAAAAAAAACCAAAAAATGCATCCCTTGCATATTTTCCTTTACCCCAATGAGCGGGTGACCATGTCAGGAAGGCATGACAGTTTCATGACATATGCGAATATACAAGGTTAACCGTTGTCTTCAAGCAGACAAAAGAATGACATGTAAGTATGCATTCATTGATTCCAGCTGACATTTAGTTTTTATAAATTATTCTTGTTGAAATAAACAGGAGGAAAAGTAAACTGATCTTACATATATACACACATACGCATATATATATACACACCAGACTGAATTGTTTAAAAAACACTTCATCCTATAGGAACTGTAAAATGCTGACTTTATAGAGCTATCAGAGGAATTTGTATTTACTGCTCCTCAGCTGGGCTGTGTGCCAGCACAGCATTCCTTTCATGTTGGTCAGCTTTTGAGGGACAGGTGCCATAGTTTGCAATGTAGATGCTTTTTAGTGCTTTCTATTGCCTTACAATCCTATGAAGATTATTTATACCAATTCAATAAGATCGTAGGTTAGAGGGTTCATGTTTATATTTAAAGGCTTTCCAAAGCCCTTAGTAACTGTAATTGATGGGCATGTTACCTGAATGAAAACTGATAATCGTATTTTTCTGAGCCCTGAAGCTTTTGCTTTACTCCATACCTAATGTAGAAGTGGTAAATATTTCAAAATGTAAAGCTGTAATAGTATATTTTCAAGTCCTACGCCCTCCAAAGTCTTTTAAACTCAGGGCCAAGGGCTCTACACAATGAAGTCAGTCAGTATCTGTCTCCCCTCCACTTCTATTTTTAATTAAAAAATTATGACTAAAATCAGAGATGAAAGATTCAAATTGTAGTCTATTTACCAGAAAGAAGCTCATGCTATTTATGACATTTAAATATTTCTTTAAAATACAAGAAAAGACTTCTGCTAAGTGCTTGTATATAGCACAGCTGTAAATTCTTGTTTATCTGCTGTGCTGCAGTTTGTGTGTCTGCGTTTCTTGTCTTGTTGTGATTACTAAAGAATGTTTTTTTCCTTTATTTTTGAGAGCACTACAGTGCTGGCATTTATCAAGAGAAGACACACACCACAGCCTTGCATAAATAATGGCACTGGGCCAAGTACAGCTGAGGTGGTTGCCAGCACAAGTCCATTGAAGTCAAAGAAATTGCACCAAGGGTGAGTTTGGCCTTTGGTTTAGGTTATAAAGGACTTTAAAATGACAGCTTTCACTAATGCATCAAGTGTTTAAGGTAGTCAGGTCGGGATTTGCTTTTTGGTTGTATAGTGTGTTTGAGTTATTTCAAATAAAGGATCTGAACTTCTGTTCAATGGAGTGAATGGGGTTTTTATTAGTGGTTTTTGCACTTTCTATTCTCATTTCATCTCATTTAGCTGCAATTGCTAAATAACTGGATTTTGTGAATTGGCATGAAAATAGTACTGAGGTCCACTGAATTTCTAGGAATAAGTACAGTGCTGAATATTTTGTGGGGTTTGTATTCTGCTCTTGTACTTAATATATTGCATTTTAAGTGATAAGAGGGTGCCAGTTGCCTGAATGCAAGCATTCTTTTGTACTGTCATTAGAAATCTGCAAACAGCATTCTTTTTTGATAGTGCCTATTCTGGTTCATCTTATTGGCTGTCATATGGATCCACTTGTAGTAATTAGCTCCTAAATAAAGAACAAATGAGCAAACAACTTATATTGTGCAAGGACAGAATAAACTGTGCTAGGCATTTAGTAGTAGGGTAGGTCAGTAAGTTTACAATAGACCTAATTTACATCATAAAAATCCAGAGGTTTATCAGAAGAAGCCAAAGGAGATTTGCATGTTAAATTTGTGGAGTATGAATGAATAGCAACCTAATTCAGACCTGAGATTCATATGGCTAAATACTGCTGGGTAACTGTCTCAGCATTAAATATAGGTGCCTGTTACTTGAAATTCATTAGAATTCAGGCCTGTATTTGATCAGTCATTACTAACCCATGATTGTATCACCTATTTTTCAATAGTAGGTATTTTTCTTAAAGTCAGATGTCAGGGATACATAGTGAAGTGAGAAACTGGCATGTGCTTAAAGCCAGTGACCACACAGATAGGTCTCAGGACTCAAAGAAGTTAAGTGCCCACAGAGAAAAAAACAATCCAAAACCTAATGAGGAAATATGAAGCATCTCAATGATGTTTTGTCTTGTTTTTTACATATCAGATCTTATGCCAATATTTCCAACCTTTGTGGGTGACTGGAGAAGATTGAACTCAGTTATGATGTTGAATAAAAACAAATTGTAAAATACACCATGTGAAGAGACGATTAAAAAGCAGTCCAATGCACAGTTCAAGCTTGTGCAACTCTGTGTGATATTTTACATTTCATTAACTTTGCCTCCGCAATTGCTGGGACTGAAAAAACACACCTTGTTGCAAATAAGGTGTCATTTAAAACAATAAATCTATTTACAAGTTTGTTAAGGTATATCCAAAATTCATATTTCAATGACTGAAAGTTTTAAATACAACATTCTTGTTTATCAGCAGGAAAGAGTTATATATTATCATGAAGAAGAATACCTCTGAAACGGAGATGTACCTAGTTCTTGCAGTGTAGCTAATCACCTGAGATCAATAGATAGCTCTGGAAGAAATGCATTTAATGATAGCATTGGAGAATTTGAGGAAAAACATTGAAGAAACAAATTCACTTCTTGTCACATACGCAACAAACATTTCTAAAACTATGGGTTTTTTAAAAAAGGATGCATTAAATAAGATATATTTGTTTTATTTACTATTTTAATAGTATAGTTTTCTCAAACTTATGCTATGAATATATTGGATAGAGATTTTTAGGGAAAAAAAAACAAACAACCCACAAATCCAAAACCTTCATCTCCTTTTATGTAAAGAGGAGTAAAAAAAGTGATGAAACAAACGTGTTATTCTAACCACATCAGTAAGGAAAGCATTAAGGATTAGTCCTGGGGAAAACACATTCCTGTATGTGATCGTTTCCATGAATCAAGTTGCCTTCATACTGTATACATCCATGCTAAAAACAGGTCCATACAGCAGCCCCCAGTGTTATTCTGTGATACAGGCTGTATGTTGTATTATTGTATAGACATAAGCTCCTAGTCTCATACAAGTATATGGTTATATTCAGCTTTCTTGTAAGCCATAACCTGGAGCTAATACTTGCTCTCATGAACAATTTGTTCCATTAGCTACTGTTAGCCAAACAAATCAAATTGCTGGAAAAACACAGCAGAATCTGAAATTGTCTCTTCCTTAGAGGCATGTTTCACTGCAAGCGGACAGTGTGTAGAACATTTTTTATACTTGGCTCCCAGATCTTCAGGGGTTTTGTGCTAGGGACAGCAGAGACACCTTTTAATCATGATGACCATAGCTTTTCTCTGGGGTAAAACCCAATGCTAGACAGATGGCTAGATAATCACCATGTTCTGCAGTGATAATTTTTAATAAGGTTTACCAAGTTAGTTAATTTTTGAGTAAAATAGAAGTTGCACTGGAAAATCAGCCCTGGTTTTATTATTGGGCAAATTACAGAAAAATAAACCATATGAGCTGTATGTAAACTGTCTATGACAAACTACAGTAGGTAAGGTCACTGAATAGGAGAAACACTTAAGAGCAACTAGGTGGTCCTTTCTTTGGCTGAAGCTCCTATTGCCAGTCTACTAAGCTAAATACACATTTTATAGCTTGTTGCTTCTTGAATATATTTGACTGAGTTAATTTTGTGTGCCAAGTACTTGTTCAAAAAACAGTGAACATAACATTTAGTTTTTCTGCCAAAATCGCCTCTGTCAAGTCTCCCTCCTGCATTTAGCCAGCTACAAAAGCTGTTCCTTGCTAGTGAATTCCAATACCATCAGTGTTTTCCCTGATTTTTTATAGTAAGAGCTCTTCTTTCATTGCTTTGTAATGTGAATATTCAGTTCCCCGGTTTTCCAGAGGGGACAACAAGGTTATAAGTGCCTTGGCAAACAGAAAACTTGGTGAAGATGCACAGGCTAATACTTTGCTTGGCTTCTGTTGCCTTTCTCCTGTAATATACTCAGGTTCATGTCAAAAAATTTGTTGAAGCATGTCCTTAAAATCTTTCTAGGGAAGAGGGGAGATTCAGTCTGTTTCTATTACACATGCTGCCTTAGAGCAACTTCCCTCTTGGGCTAGCCTGCACCTGCCGGTCTGTCATCTCCCTGGACAGTCTGGAATTATACTTGCAAATAGAATTGTCAACTTTTGTAGGGATTTGAACACAGTGACATGCATGCTAATTCTCTTGTTGCTTCTCAGCCTCAGGCTAAATAACATTAATTTTCCTTGAATCGTTTCAGAAGAACACTCTGTACGGGGAATAAAATTGGATTTGGTCACTCAGGGTTAAAACACTGAACACCTTTATTAATAACTTGTCAGAGTAAGGTTACAATGTACAGCAGGAAACGCATTTTGGGGGTTCTAGTATAAATGAGAAAATGATGTTGCTCAGATAAGCCCTGTAAAACAAAGCCTCCTACAATTAACTCTTTCATTGCAAATGTGAGTCAAGTGTACATTTTAGCAGCAGGGAGCAATCTGAAATCATATGCTTATCCTTGCCAAAGCTGTAATTTTAAGCTACAAAATCAAAACAGCAATGCACTGGCCTTCAAGTGATAAGCAATTCCTATTAGTCAATTTAAAAAAAAAAAGGCTTGGCCTACATTCCTAATACGTGCAGTGTGGCAGTTCACTACAAGAAGAAACCTTAAAGTTTCTATTCTCTCAGCTCTGCGCATTTCAGTTTCATTTTTCCTGATGAATTGTGGAACTTGCAGCTGAGCTTTTCTCTAGCACATACATACATGTGTGTGGGCAGGAGAAGTAGGCACAGTGATACAGTTCCTTTACTGAAATAGACAGCAGAAGTTTGGCTCTGTAATACAGCACTGTTGCCTTGAAGATAGAAACAGCTACCCTGGACACAGAGCTATTGTGCTTCAATGGATGGCTGAATGCATCCATGCTGGTAAGCCAAAGAGGAGTGTGATGGTGCACTTGCATGGTGCCATTGAGCTAAAGGGGCTTTTCTGACAAAATGAACTCTTTTTTTCACCTCGATCAGACACTCCTGTTTCTTCCTTTGTGGTGGCACTAATGGTGGCCTTGGAAAGGTAGTTCAAGGATTAATAATAGCAGAAAATGAGCCTTACCAAAAAGAAATTAAATACTCTTTTGCTTAAGTCTGCAAGAAAAGTAAGATATCCTGTCTCAAGGAGACATTGCAGTTCTATAAGTATTATATAGAAAACACTGAGAGGCATAATAGGCATTGCTTTGATTGCCCCTAGTTAAGTAGTCTGGGTTTTTGAGTCTGGGTGAAGCAAGCAAGACAGATTTTGTTTATCAGCAATGTATAGATGTCTGGCCATTCTATAACTGGTTTCTGCTTTTATGCATCTTCTCTTCTGCTTTTTGAGGATTTTTAATTCTTCAATTGTTTCTTTTAGCCTTTTCTGCCTTGTGCCTTAGGGGGATGCACACTACCACACTTGAATGGTGACTTTTAGAACATATTTTCAATAATAAGGTTTAGTTAGAACACCTCTGAAAACTCCCTGTGATGATTCTAAGAAAGAGCCCTACATCTTGACACCTTTGTACTTCTCTTATGCCTTTGACATGATTTAATGACAAAGCTAAAATGAGCCAGATTACGGATTGTAGAGGAATGATACTCATTAGTTTCTAATTATAAAAGCAGAAAAAGGATATCAGGCTCCAAGTTTGACTGTTTTTCCCCAGATATGTCAGTTGAACTAAGAAATTGTTACCTTGCCAGTGGGACTCTCCACAGGTTTTGTAAGGAGCTGCTTCATAACCTTTTCAAGAGCTGGTGAACTGATAAACAGAGACCTTGCTTATGGTGAGTCAGGCAAATTTACTGATGTGTAGATTTAGAGAGCAGTTGCGCTTCAAGGAACTACTTTTGTCTTCATATTTCAAATAAAGAAAAATCTTGTCACAAATAAAGAAAAATCTTGTCACAAATAAACCAAGTCAACATCTGATTTTACAGTAATTATAATTTAGCCTATTCTGTGAAAATATTTTCAGAGGCATTCAACTGAGAGGAGGAAGGAGAAGATGTTGCGTGCTCAGGCATCCTGCTTTGCATATATAGAAGCTGGAAATATCTCCTTGCCAGCTGAACTGTCTTGAAGGTTGCAGCCTTCTCTGAGCATCAGAGCTGCTTACTGCCTTGGAATCGAAGAGAAGTTAATCAGTTTTTTAAGATGCATTCCACGAAGATTTTTTTAATCTCCTTCAGAAAAAGCTCAATGAGTTAATTAAAGAATGTTGGGAATCAAAACAGCCGAGAAGTTCACTGCTGTTTGCCTGCAACAATGAAATCAGTTAACCCACTAAAAATCTAATCAGAAAGTTACAAAGATCTTAAGGCTTTTCCCACACTGGGAATATAGTTGTTACTAGCTCAGCCTACAATGGAACAACGCTGTTGCTAGCTAAGCTCCACTGTCTGCCCCAACTTCCATGTACAGAGATTTTGTCTGAGCTGGTTTACATATGCATTCTGAAACACTGATACGTGGTTTCAGCCATGAACATGTTGGCCTTGTGCCATACAAGTAGTATGCACAGCATATCAATTTCCTCATCTATAACTTCTTTAGTCACCTCTGGATTTTTGCTGTTCTCTGTAGGCTGCAAGAAGCTCATGCTTTCACTTGTGCATGATATCAGAACTTCAGAAGAGGGTTTTTTTCTACCTCAATTTTATGTGTATTTAAGGTATTCATATATTTTTGCACACATGTAATGCATACACACATATTTATATCTATATACACATGCACAGAGGAGACACATGTAAAAGATACTAGCGAGTATGAAAGCTTGATTTTATATATATATAAACAGTAATTTACACTTGAAATTACATCACTGTAATATTCATTGCCAGAGCATCTGACAGGAGTTTTTGGTTGGGTGTGGAAAATATTGCCCCATATTGTTTTCCTTTTTACACTGCATTTCCACCTCCACAGTTAATTGGTTCCAAGAGACTGGTTGCCACCATCTTCTGCAATGCAACTTTGTTTGACAGGAGGTATTATTCATGTGTTCATCAGCATTGTCAATTCCATCTTTGGATTTCAGAGCTTTCTACCGGCTGATTAAAATATGTGTAATACAGATATGCTTATGTTGCTGTGGTTTGTTTCTTCAGGCGTTTCCTTCTGCCCCATGTTGCCCTTTCCTTTCAAGAGAACAAAGGTGTGTGTGTCAAAGAAGAAGGAGCAGATAATGAGTCACGCTCCACTGCACAGAGGTAAAGACCATCACTGTTCTTGCATGTCTTGTACTCTTTTTCTTTGACAAGTTATCAGATTTTCTTGCTGTCATTACTTGTTCCTTGCAATGGAGATGTCTACTGGCTGCTTAATGAGGTTTTGAATGACAGTTAACATCTATGCATCCAAAAACAATGGATGTAAGTATTAAGCAGGTCAGGAAGTAACTTTGGGTGGAGGGAGGTGTTCTCTCTCTCACACATACGCATAGTTAATCTCATTTTATCTGGGGACCTAGAATTATGTTTACGCTTAGATCTTCATACTCTTCTCTGCAAAGCATTTATTCTGCCAGTCTTAAGAACAGGTAACAGAGGCTGGCTTGTTGTGACTTGCCTGTGTAAGTCAGACAATGGTGACCTTTGAACATGGGAAATATGTTGGATTTTACTCTGAAAGCTAGTCACAGATATCTGAAACACTTGGAGATTTTGCTGTTCTCTAGAGAAAGAGTAAGCTTATGGCAAAATTAGCCATTTTGTTTCTTTCCTCTTCTCACTCTTATTTGCTTCTTTCCCTTATTCCCTGGTGAATTTGTCCATGACAAGAAACAGTAACCTGAACTGCAAATTCCACATCAGGCCAATATTGGTGTCATGCTTTGTGTCTTGCTTGAGACAAAGTTTTGCAGACTGAAAACAGATTTCCCTTAGCCATATTAGCTCTGTTACACCCAAACAGTGGGAGTAAATGGGAGCAAATAAGAAACCCAGCAATACATTTTCACCCACTGATTCCTAGTTCAGGTAGCTGGTATTGTAAACTTGCCTGACAGCAAAATATTTGATCAGGATATCTGTCTTTCAGTCACTGACTAATGTGCCTTCTTTGTTGTCAAAGGAGAGGAAACTTGTAAGATTGTCACATGTTGACCAATTCCCTTAGATCTAGCCCAAGGAAGTAGGTTTTCCAGTTTGCCTGTACCTGTGCTGGAACAGATAAGGACCAGCCAGGTCACTGTCATTGTGGGGCAAAAGCTGAAGGCTGCAGAAAGCTCAGATAGTTTGAGTGTGATTGCTGTGGTGCTGTAAGGTTAAGATGGATTTACAGGGTAATTATTTCCCCAGGGCAGCCAGAAATCAGCTGCTATGTGGTAACTTTGACCTAATAACTCTGCTGAGCTTTCAGACAATTTTAAGAATCATGCTTGTTCAGTATTTAAATGTCCTTTTTTTTTTTTTTTTTTTTTTTTTTGTGTTGTATGGAGCATAGAGATTTTGATTACAGGAAAATTAAATGGGAGCAAAAATGAAACTACATCATTCAACATTTTCTGAGCATGAGATTTTTAAAAAATAAGCAAGTAAATTTTAAATAGATAAAGAGCACCCTCCTGAAGCAGGAAAACAGGATGCAAGTGAACTCAGCAGATCAGTTCTTAATCTGTCAGAGATTTAAAATATGCTTTTTGTGCTTCTCAATACAATTATGTGTTTTGTGTGTGTCTATATGCATCTATATGTGTATGTACCAAAATTTTACTCTCCTGCTATATTATGGTCAATATCAGATGGACTTTTGTTATTTGCTTTGAGATGGAGAGGACAATTTCTTATTTGTTTCTGGAAAGTGCTTCTTTAATTGAGGTGAGACCGTATACAACACTGACTACTCCTATGAAGGAAGAAGTGTCCCCCAGGTCACACATAGCCAAAGGTAATTGAAAGAAACCCTCTCTATATGATTATGGTTTTCACTACACCCTATAGTTGATCTTGATGTCTTTTCTGCTCTAATATCTTGTTACTAAAGGACACATATAACACAGTAGGTCAGATTGGAAGAAATTCACCATTTAGATATGAAAACAGCCTTCAGTTACAATGGGGCAAGCACTTTAGAATATAAAATATTTTTATAACAACACTGAATAGAATTTATCACTTCTTTGTAATTCAAACTGGAACAAGCCCAAAAACAAGGGATGGAAGGGGTATAAAAGAACAAATGTGAAGAAAAAAAGGCATCGGGAAAGCAACAGAGGACACAGAGGTGAAATAGAGAGTGTTGCACAGAAAAAATAAATATGTTTCTCTCCAATAAATAAAGCAGAAATGCCTTTCGAAAAATAAATAAAACCACAAACAAACAAAAACCAAAACTAACAACAACAAACCAACCAACCAACCAAAAACACAGGGAAAAAAAAACCAAAACAAAACAAAAAAAACCCACAAACCAAACATGAAAGCATCTCACCTTTAATAAGAATGGCTGCAGGAGGGGATGTGTCCATTATGACCTGTGATGGGATGTGTAGAGATGATTCAAAGATTCAAATGATTACTGCATATTCTTAAGCTTTCTATAATTTTTCTTGTTGGCACAGCATTGTCAGAATTTTAATCTGAAATGGCTTTTTTTTTCCCCCAGTGTTTGTCTGTTTCAGCTGGAGAGAGTTTTGTTTTACTATTTGTAAGAGGTTTTTGTAGTGTGTTTTTTGTAGTACTAATCTAATCTCATTACACTGGTAATGCTATTAAGAGCATCCCCAGCTTTTGGGAGCATCATGTGACTCTTTCTAAGGATCAGTGCAGTGAAGGCTGAGGGAGATTTTAACTTGACCATACAATATATGGGAGTGAAGGAAATAGTCCTGTGTGCCTTATTCCTTTTCTGCAGGTCTCCCAGAGTCAGGCAGGCAAGCTGGAGGTATTCTTTGACCTTTTCTGTGCTTCATTTTCTCTATCAGTTAAATATTTCCCTTAAGACTAAAATTATTTTTAAGCTCTCAGGTAGTAAATGTAATGTATTCACAGGTTAAACATAATTGAAGGCCACAGTCAGCATCATTGTAAAAACCCACACCTCTCAATGACCCTTTTTCAAAATGCATAGCCATTGTCTCTAGATATTCACCCCAGCAAGGGGCTGTTGGAGTGGCATTTTCAGAAGTCTGTCCGATCTGTTGATAAAAGCCTGGGATGCTGAATGCTTCCTGAAAGATGCTTTCTGCAGCCACTTAATACTGATGTTAGGGGCAAGATGCTTAAAAATGCATAGCAGATGGCTCACAGCAATGATGCGAGAGGATTTATCCTCCAAGAGACAACATTTTATTCCTGTTCTTTTGCTGGTGACTGTTGTCATATTAAGCAAGACAGCAAAAGCTAGAAGAGAATGAAATATGATGTCTTTCCCATGAACATTTCAAAACATGCTTGAAAAGACACTTTTTTTGACAATGAGCTATTCAGTTTTGCAATGTAAAAGGAAGGATTTTTTTTCATTTGGCTTGGAAATGGGAAGTAATAATTTTAGTTTTTACTTTTAAAGGGTGTTTTTTTAGTAACTTGAAAAAACTAAGGGGGAAGTAGTTGTGGTCTTTGTAGAACATACTGCATTAAAATATGCAAATAAATATGCATACATTAATGTAAGTGTATATATATGGGGGTGTGAGTATATGTAGATATAAGAATTTGCTTGAAAACAACTGAGAATGTTCCCAAGTCCAGCCCCTCTCTTCTGAGAAATTCTGAGATGTTAGAGAAGGCCTGCATTTATCAGTGTGATAACCTTGCCTTGCCATATATCAGGTTTGCCTGTGTATCAGTGTCTCCTGTGACCTTTGATTAAGAATGTTAGAAGAGTTCAGATGGGAAGAAAAGATGTGAGAAGTGGATAAATTGGAGAGGACTCCTGTACACCATGGCACATTAATACTCTCTCACCCAAATATCAAAAGACAGTAACTATAAAAGCAGAATTGTGCAAACAGTTCTTCTGGTGTATGATTCTAGTTCAGCCTAAATTTTCAGCTGAGAGTAACAATTTTTCCTTCTGAGCTCTCTTGTGACAAAGAACAATTGCCCTCTCTGGAGACTGAACTTTCCACCTCACGTTAAAAGCTTGTTGATGCTTTATTAGGTCATGCCAAAACATCCTCTTTCTGACAGACCTAGTGCAGAGTCCAGAGCACAAATAATCTCTTTGCTGTTTGCACTATTTTGTTGCTTATTATTAAGAAAACAGGTCCCCTCTCTGCAGTACAGCTTTCCATGCAAATGCACGAGTGGTCCCTTCACTCTTTTTCCTGAAGCAGCAGTCCTATGTTGTAGGTGCAGTCACTCCTCTTTCACAGACATGTAGCTAAGGCACTGACTGTACGGAGTCACCGGTTCCCACTTATTTCAGGTAGCAAATTTGAGACTCTTAAAAAATGAGTTCTCAGAGTGTTTTGTTGTTGTGTAGTTCTATGTTCAGAATAGAATCACCTTTAATGTCAGCGGTACTTTGACATCCTCAACAGTTTTAAATATCAAACCAGAGGTATCCGGACAATGGATTACCTCAAATTTAATAAGTATTAATGAAAAGCTGTGCTTTAGGCAACTCATTTAGCATCATAGAGAAGCTCACGTTAGCAGAGCTGTGGTGTTGCCATATAACATGGTACGCCATGATGCTGGCCCTTCTGTTGTCTTGGAGTGCACTCAAACCAACATACTATTCAGAGGAGACGGCCTACTCCCAATGTAACACCATATGGAGTGATCTGAGACTGATTCATCCATTTGTTGACATCTACATCTTCCTAACTCAGAAACAGACTGAACAAAGTTTAGCTAAGTAGACAATTCCACATAGGATTCTGAGAAACAAAAGGCAAATGACAGTTTACAATGATTTATGAAACCACAATATATTACATCATAGTGAAATAGAAAAATCTGAGTGCAGCTTAAACAAGAAGAGAAGAACACTGAGTTTAGGACTGAAAGTGTAAAACAAGTAAAATCCACCTGGAATTAACATGATTCTTTTATATTAAAGCCCAAATGATCAAAACAAATGGAAATTTTGCCACTCAAAAGAACTAACTGATCTCTGTGAGAAGCAAAAAAAACCCCAACTGCCTGGGTTTTAGCACAAATAGCATATGAATAAGAACATCAAAAAGAGCTGTGTATCCTTTGCAGTTCAAATACACAGTAAGCGAAATAAAGGTAAATGGGTTAAGGGTGGCAGCTGGATTAGAGAAATGTAAAAAAGGCATGCCTTTTTCACATTTTCTCATTTTCTTACGCATGGTCTCATGTTGTTTCACATCCCTTTGATATTCTCTGTGAAACTGAGTTCTCAGGTCAAGAACAGGACTCTCCAAGTTTCAGGGAGGAGCTTGAGTTTACTGGAATCTGGGTCTAGTGTGAAGAGTTTTGAATGCTTTACCTGGGCAATCCCAAGCATCCAGAGGAAGCTGAAGTATTTGTAGGTTCCTAATTTGGGGAAAACTGGAAGAAGAGAGAAGGGGTTGGTAGTACACACATGTGATGACCACACATACAGCTTAATAATTAGCCTTCCTGGAAATGCTTTATCGTCTCTAGATAAATTAGGAATTAACAATTCCTAAAATTAAATCTCTTTTCATGTCTTTTAAATTTATTTTGGATTTCTACTTCACTACTTCTGCTTCACTAGGAAGGACATCTGCAAAACTCTCCTTGACTATTTCTTCCCCAGCAGACTTGGAACTGGTTTGGGTGATCTGAAGGAAAGTTTTCTGGTTTTAGGTAGCCACATCTTTGTCTTCCCTTCACTGATGGAAGTATCCCACTTTCTGTGGGATACCAGTCTGTCTTAAGGCTTTTGGGAAGTGAAGCAATTAAGGGACATTATAATAAAGAGGGGAAAAAAGCAGAAAACAAACTGCCTTTTTAACTCTATGCCCCATTAAACTCTGGCAATTATATGTTCATGGCCTTTGTCCCCTTGCTCCCATTTTCTTCCCATACACAGCCACGTGTGGCTGTAGGCTGCTAAGTGCTATACTCCACAGCTGGTATCATTTTCACAGACTGTCATGGTCTGTGATTCTTCTGACTGCCCATAGATACTTTTGAAAGGGAAAACTAGTCTGTTAGAATGCAAATTAATGACATTCTGAAAAATAAGACTGACCTGTCAGGAGTTGAAAGTAAATAGTACAGGATTACCTCAAATTTAAATTACATGCCAGGACAAAAGGAGTGGAAAGATTATGAAGAGGTCTAAATATGAACTCATTAACAGGCCCAGGGGCTCTTTAATCTTGGTGGAGCTATGGGGTCAAGGCAGGATTCCTCACTTTTGGCTAGCTTAGAAATCATGAAAAAAAGCTCATTTGGAAGCAATGCTTTCTGTAAGCCTGGAGACTGAGAGCTACACCAGGAAGAGGGAAGTCAAATAAGATGAGGTTTCTTGGACATTGAGAGGAAGAGCACATAGCATCATAGAATCATTTTGGTTGGAAGAGACCTTTAAGATCCTCAAGTCCAACCATTAACCCAGCACTGCTGGGTCACCACTAAACCATGTCCCTCAGCACCACATCTACATGTCTTTTAAATACCCCCAGGCATGGTGACTCTACCAGTTCCCTGGGCAGCCTGTTCCAGTGCTTCACAACCCTTTCTGTAGAGAAATTTTCCCTAATATCCAACCTAAACCTCCCCTGGTGCAAATTTCCTATTGTGCTATCACTTGTTACGTGGAAGATTAGACTGACCTCCCACCTGGCTCAACCTCCTTTCAGGTAGTTGTAGAGAGCAATAAGGTCTCCCCTGAACCTCCTTTTCTCCGGGCTAAGCAACCCCAATTCCCTCAGTTGTTCCCCATAGGAATTATTCTCTAGACCCTTTACCAGCTTCACTGCCGTTCTTTGGACATGCTCCAGAACCTCAATGTCCTTCTAGTAGAGAGGGGCCCAAAACTGAACAGAATCTTTGAGGTGCAGCCGCACCAGTGCTGAGCACAGGAGGACAATCAGTTCCCTGATCCTGATGGCCACACTGTTTCTAACACAAGCCAGGATGCTATTGTTATTCTTGGCCACCTGGGCACACTGCTGCTCATATCCAGCTGCTTGTTGACTAGCAACTCCAGGTCCTTTTCCATTGGATAGCTTTTCAACCACTTCTACCCAAGCCTGTAGTGTTGCCTGGGGTTGTTGTGATGCAAGTGCAGGACCCAGCACTTTTCCTTGTTGAACCTTGGCCCATTGATCCAGCCTGTCTGGATCCCTCTGTACAGCCTCCCTACCCTCAAGCAGATCAACACACCCACCTAACTTGGTGCCATCTGCAAACTTGCTGAGGGTGCCCTCAATCCCCTCACGCAGATCACTGATAAGGATACTAAATAGAACTGGCCCCAGTACTGACCCCTGGGAAACACCACTTGTGACTCGCTGCTGACTGGAATTAACTCCATTCACCGAAGCAGGCACGAAGCAGGCCTAAAAAAATTATTTTGCATGTGGTTTCATTAGTTTTAATATGTATTTCTGAAAGAAAAAGACCAAGAGGACAAAGAGATGAGAGAAATAGCTGGACAGATTGGCTTGCAGAGGAAGGAGGAGCAGAGTGTGAAGGACAGGAAGGAGTAGGGCAGGAGTGGAAGGGATGGGGAACAGCTCACCTGCAGGGCTAGCAGCACCTGGAGCTGCACTGTGCTGCCTAGCAAATCCTGCCAGCTCTGCCAGAGAGGAGGGTATCACTGTGGCATACTGTCACTGGGGGAGTAGATGAGTAACCTTCTCCTGCCTCAGCAGCTGGCACACCAGAAAAAAGCAGCAAATACAAAGGTATTGAAATAATTTTGAACATTAAGTACTGCAACTTGTTTATATGCCTTACTTGAATCTTTATGCTTTTTATGTAATTCTCATTTTTAAGTATAAATTGATTGATGCCTTCATGTGTTAAAAATGAGCTGATTAAGCAACAGAAAGTTCAGTGTAATTTTATTATATTTCTTGGTGAGGCTGGGGCTGTTTTTTTATAGTGAGCTCTTTCCATTCAAACCTAGTCCTTGATACAGTAGTTAATTCCTGGCAGAATATCTTCACTCATGTCCTAGAAACAGTTCGCAAATCTATGTAGCAAGCTAACAGGGGTACCGGGCCCCGTGACTCTCTTCTATCACACTAACTTGCACTACTTAGAAATTTAACAGGTTACAGTAGAAATATCTCATTGAGCCTTCACCCAAAGTCTCTGTAGACTTCATGCAGTGACTCCTGCTGAGTGGATAAGGATCTGAGCTGGTGTCATTCCTTAGACTGAAGTAGTTTTTAGATTTCTTCTGGCAATCACACTTGTCCTGCTGGGTAAACTGAGGCATAAATCTGGGAAAACCTTTTCTAACAGGGAGAAAATTACCTTTTTTTGTAAAAGATTAATTGAGAGTGTGTCATTTTCTCCCAGCATGTACTGTCAATGGATAATGTCTGCATCTTTGCAGAAGGCACGGAAGAGTGTTAGACCACAGCTACCTGGAAGCTTTTAAGCCAAGGAAAGGAAAAATGATCACAAAGCAAATTTTTAGATACTGCATTGGCACTTGTTGGAAAGCAAAGAACAGCACTGTCCGGCAGAGCTGACATTTGAGAGGATGTTTTGTTTATTAGTTGGGTTGGTTGTTTATGGTCATAAAACATCTTCCTTTGCCCTGGTGTTGGGTTTTCTACCTACCCACCAACTGGATGCCAGTACCACCTGGGATGGAATTGTCTTCCCCTGTTCTCCATCACCTATTTTTTAAACTCTGCCATCCAAATCTGTCTCACCCTTTTGCCTTAGTTCTCCATATTTCAATATGCAGTGTATCAGCTAGGCAGAAATTTCTTCCTTGTACTATATTTGGGGCTTGGGAGGCCCCTCTTATTTCTTTGTTGCCCAAAACAAACTGGTGAATCTGAAGCAGTCTGCTTTGTGAGTCATGCTTCACGTCAAAATTAAGAGCAACTTGATAGTAAAAATAACATTGGAAAGAAGGGAATGGGCAGTAAGCACATGTTCTGTCTGTCCACTGCAGTCAGTGCTACAGTTGCCTACAATTCCCTGGGGCATTTTCTGCCTACCATGAATGCAAAAGCTGCAAATGCAACAACTGCAGTTGTGTTAAACATAGAGAATGTATGGAGCAAGACCTTGTTTTCCTGCTAACTCAACAACATGTACAGGTACCAAGTTCATGGCCATTCATTTGGTAGCACTGAGTGGGTTTGAACATGTGGCCACATGCCTTCTGCAACGTGTCCCAGAAACATCTATATGGTCCTTGAAATGCCAGAGAGAGGGGCTGCAGAACAAATAGCAAGGTGAGTTATAATTATGCTCACACAGTACTACTGCAATGCTAATGCCTTCATGTCTAGAGCTGGTTTTCTGATTTCAGCAGCAGCCAAAAAATATATTTTTCCTTGTTTCATTTATTTTAAGATTTTATGTTTATGAGTTGTTTGGTTTGGTGGTTTTTTTATTATTATTTTTATTTTATTTCACACTGAGAAATACTTCAATGCTTACAAGAATGCATGGCTAAAATAAGCATCATAAAAATTAAGTGAAAAATACTCTCCTCTTCTGAGGGTTTATTTGGATTTTATTAGTAATGCTAGATGAAGTGCATCATTAAGATACATACATGCATATGTTGAATATAAAACAGGTGTGTGGGACAGAGCTTTGGAAAGCACTTAGCATTTGTCCAATTGTTTGCAGTAATGTGAATGGCAAACCTTTTGACATCCTTGGGAGCAGAGTTTGGCTGCTGTTAGGTGATGGTTTTGATCCTTTAAGAGAAAATGGAACCAATTTCATACTAGCTCTTCTCAAATGCATCAAAACAGCTCTTCTGTAGGGCCTTTTCTGTCTGTGACCTCCTTGCTGAGAGGACCCACTTCTGCCAGTCATTTATGTGCCTGCCTGCCCACTTGGGACTGCTTTGAAATCACCAGTGTATTAATGGAGACTTGAGAAAAATCTTCATTGTTTTACAGAATCTTACACTTAATAATTGCCTTGCTGTACAGAAGAACAAGGCTCTTGTTCTGAATTGCTCACAGCCTAAGCAGATGTGATGGCAGCAAGTGGAGATGACAAAGTAAAATACGGAAGCTAAGTGACAAAGGAGGTAAGTGAGACAGCAGTGATTTACCAAAACAACTGGTGAAAATGTGTGCTTGTCAAATTTGTGTTCATATTTAATGAAAAAAACATTATAGTTGCATACACAATTTACATCCTTCATGAACTACTTCTCAGGAGGTTATTGGAGAAACAGTCGCAGCAGCAAGGAGCAACTGAGAAGGGGAGGGACGATGGAGGGTAAATGCAAGAGTGTTTGCAGGACAGGTAAATTGAGCACCATCAGTAGGGGAGTGGAAAACCAAGAGCAGTGCATCAAGGCAAGGAAAGGGGCAATCATACAGAACTCTGGGGTGAAGAGACTGATGCTGTGAAACCTGACATATTGAAAATGGCTGGACAGATTGTGTCCCAGTTATCTCTTCTATACAACCTTCAGTGTAGATATTTCTACTAGGGCTTTATTTCTTGTCTGATTTTATGATTCTCCAAAGTGGCTGTTGCTGTAACCAGATAGATAAGATAGTTGAGGTCAAAAAAAGTTCCTTGGGAAGCTCTGCTTATGATTATTGCTTTTGCTGCAGCAAATGACCACTCCCTAAATTTCCTTATCTGGAATCTAGCTATTGATGTGACCTGATGATGTCTGACTGCCCTTTGCCCTCTGTGATTATGTTACTGATATCACTGCTGTGTTTTTACTAAATATTGCCCCACTCAGGGGCTGTGCCTGAGGAGCATAAGGTGTCTGAGTGGGCACCTCTCAACCCAGAAATTCATTTCTTTAGCCTCAGAAAAGCACAAATTAGAAAATGTGGTGCATGGCTCATGGCTCCCAGCCCTTGCCTGAATATTAAGAGATAGTTATTTAGAGAATTGTGAGTAGTTTCAGATTTGTTTGCTCTTTGTTTTGTTAGCACAGTCTTTTCTGCTGGAATGCCTGCATGCTTCATCCTTTTTCTTGCATGTTCCAAGGACACCCCGCTTAAGCAAAAAAACCCAACCTGTAACTGTTGCGTAGATGGGAAATTAATGTACACAGAAACCCCAGCAGTTTGCCCAGATTCACACAGGAAATCTGTGATTTTTACACTGAAAACACATTGCTGTAAGTGTAGTGACCAGATGTGGAGGACAGTTTAATTTAAAGAGGTCTGTATAAAGTATCTTCTTGCAAACTACTCTGTTGATTGCTACTGGACTCAGCACGGATGCTTCTAAATCTGAATCATTGGAATTGGGTAGGCCAGAATAGTAGAATTAAATGGTTTGCACATTCAGATTATTTTAGAAACTAATGCCAGCCCTACTTGGTGTTTCAGTACCTAACACTGTACTGATGGATATGGGAAAAGGGTCTTAAAGCTCTTTTATGCATTCCAGTGGAGCACTTCATACACTTATTTGCCTTAAAATTTTGGGTTTGCATCACAATTTGTAACTAAGTCTCCAGTCCCCTATTAAAAGCTGTCAGTGTAGAATTAGATATATGATTAAGATGTCTTATGCTTGCTGGTCTGGCATTTAGAAATCCTTAATTTGAACAAAAAATTTGCCAAATAATTTTCAAGGAGGTAAAATTCAGAGTTTCTGACAAACACTGTGACAAAACTATATGTTTTACCTTTTGATCAATCATGCTTTTAGGTTTTTTTGTCTTTTTTTTAGATCATTCTGTTTGCCATAAAATTTTCTCAAGAGCTTCATCCTGTGAACATACGTTCTATTAAATACATCAATGGATTCAATGAGGTATACTTGCACTTTGAACAGATTTTTTCTGCCTTCTCTGTAGTTCTAAACCTATTGCAGTGCTTTAAATACTGATAATGGCTGACTTGGTGGTTCAAGCCAGTATATAACTGTCAGGTATTCCTTGACTATGGTTGAAGCAGGTGGGGAGTCCTCAGGTATAACATCAAAGCTGAATTATTATCTTTAGCTTTACAGCAATCTTCTTCAAAACAAAGGCTGATTTATTAAGGCAGGTATAGAGACTCTTAGAGTGGATTTCAGAGGGGACGACAAGCTTTAGAACTTTGAAACTATTCAACAAACTTTGTATTTCCATGTATTTTGAGGGGAGAAAAGGAAGTGGCTTGGTCAACCAAAAGTAATATTTCAGTAATCTTTAATGCTTTCAGTTCTATTTCCACCACTTACACGTTCTTTTTACTTTTATGTTGCTGACATCTTAATCAGTTTTTACCTTAGGACTGGAAAATTGGATATATACACTTTCATGTAAAAAAAAACCCAACATGCACAGGCATTGGAAATATGGTCCCTTTACTACGAGAATTTCACTTTGATGAAGTCAATTTATCACAACCTTCCTGATCAGCTCTACTTACCCATCCTTCCCATACACATTTAGCTAACCCCAAACACATCTGAGACAAGGAATTTTCCTTGCTGCTTCTTTTATTTAAAGTTGATGTCAGCAAAATAAACTCCAGTGGGGGGGAAGAAACTGTAGAATGACATTGGACATTTCTTTATTTGGTCAGATGTGATAGCAGTGTCTCTCTCTTACTCAGGGGAGCATTTTGTGGAAGTGACTTGTATGTGCTAATTCATTCTAGCCAAGCATTACACACTGTGCAAAAACAATCCAAACACTACCATACTAACCATCTTGAATGCAAGAGAAGAGACTGAGACAAACCGTAATGTACAGCTGCCCACATCCAGATTTAGCAAAGTGCTAACTTCTCTACTCCTATCACAGCAACATTAGACCTGGGAAGAGCCATTCATTTACTGAAAACATATCAGCACTGCATAAAATCAGTCTCAAAAAATATGCCCTTATCAGAATAAAGCTTGCTATTATAAATTAATTTTTAATAGGGCCCTCATTTATTCAAGCAAACCAGATCAAGCTTTTGCCCTTTTATTATAGCAGTGACTCCAATTATGAGAGCTGTAATTAAAGACATTTAAGTGGACCAGGTAGCGTTCATGTAGTAGATTATCTAGACCTTTTTCTAATGGACTGAGGGCAAAATAATCTCCTAAAGTATTTCTCCTCTCATCTCCATCCCAAAATGAACCAACTTTGCTCTCAATCAAAGGGGTACTTAGAATGTTTATTAAAGGTTTATTGTTATGTATGCCCACACGTGCTGGAATTGCAAGGTCAGTGTCCATATTCAGGTGAGGAGAGGAAACAACAGGTGAGCTGTGACTTTGTGAGGTCTTGCCTTTCAAACAGCTTATAAAATTTCACCATTGACTGAATCGGTGCAAAAGTTTTATACCAGTGAAAGTTGCTCACTAAGGTTCCTCTTGTTAGAGAAATGGAGAACCTTGTAATAGTCTGCAGAGATAAGGCTGGGTGTGCTTGATACAGTGCCTGGAAAAACTTGACAAAGGGTAGAAGTATTTCATTATTTCATTGCTGGGCAAGGAGTTGTGCATGATGGAAGAAGAGCTTTTATTTCCCATTTGGCATTTTGGTCTGATTGTGACTGATTACTGATTATTTTTTTTAAATAAAAGCACTTATTTCTTTGGATTCCTCTGTTTAGTTTCTCAATTAACTTTGATTCAAAATTTGGTTCTAACAGACAAAGGGTTTTCCTACTGTATTCTCTTTCCTCAAATGTAGTATTTAAGTACTACTATATGACTATTCAACTATCTTTTCATGGTGACCAAATTATATTGTGTTATCATAGGCTTTCTTATCCAATTCTCTCCCAAAATTATGGTGATGTCTCACATGTTTTCTTCTTGGCTTGTTATAAACTGCCATACTTTTGGAGGGGAATCACCAGAAAAGTGTCTCAGCAAACAATGCTGCCAACTCAGTAGCTGATGTGCTTATCACAAATATTTCTGCAGCTACCAAAACTGAGAAGAATACTGGAAGTGTTAAAGCAGCAGGCAAAGAATTCCAGGAAAACCTTGAGCAATTCTGTTAAACTGTACAAAGGTTTGCTTCCGTCATGATTTTGAAGGTCATTTCTTTTTTACTGCAGTGATTTCACAAAGTGAGATCTTTTCCACAGAAAGGCCTGTCATCTCTCTTAGAGTACGCACCACTAGAAGATCAAGAATTCGTCTTATAAAGATGCCTCAGATCCCTGTGTCATCTCTGTGTAGGTAGTTTGTCAGGTTTCCTTAGCCAATACTCTTTAAAGATTAATCTTTTACTAATTCAGAGCAATAAACCCAAAAAGACAAGAAGCATCTTTCAGTTATTTAGTAGCTTGGCTACAGTACAGTTAATGGGAAAAATATTTGGCACTTTAGAGAACCTTCAAACACTCAAGAGAGAAGGGGGTTTAATTCTTCCCAAACCATATTGATTCTTACATCACACTCCATTTGGATTGATCTATCTGGAATGAAGGTTTGGCACCAAAAACAATTTAAAAATGTCAGAGAACTGCTGATATAAGAGTGAGAAAATGCACATAGAGAAAACTGTCATCAGTATTTGAAAACACTGCCTTTCTTTTTTATACTTTTTTATAGGGTTTGTTTGGTTTTGTTTTTGTTTGTAGTGGGCTGACCCTGGCTGGGTACCAAGTGCCCTCCAAAGCTATTCTGTCACTCCCCCTTGTCAGCTAGACAGAGGAGATAAAATACAATGAAAGGTTCATGGATCAAGATAAGGACAGGGAGATCACTCTGCAATTTCTGTCATGGGCAAAACAGTCTCGACTTGGGGAAAATTTAATTTAATATATTACAAATCAAATCAGAGTAGGGATATGAGAAATGCAATTAAATCTTAAATGCACGCTGCCTTTCTTCCTAGGCTTCACTTTACTCCCCATTTCTCTTTCTCCTCCCATAGAGCAGTGCAGGGGTACAGGGAATAGAGCTTGCAGTCATTTCACCACACAATGTTTCTGTTGATCTTTCCTCTTGCAGAGGGAAGACTCCTCACACTCTTATTCTGTTCCAGAGTGGGGTCCCTCCAACAGGAGACAGTTCTTCATGAACTTCTCCAGCATGGGTCCCTTCCACAAGATGTTCCTGAAGGAAAATAGTTCTCCAGCATGGAAAGTGCCCCCCATCGGGTCACAGGTCCTACCAGCAAACCTACTTTGGCATGGGCTCCTTTCTCCATGGCTCCACAGGTCCTGCTAGGAGCCTGTTCAAGTGTGGGCTTCTCACAGAGTCACAGCCTCTTTTGGGCATATTGACCTGCTCTGGCATGGGGTCCTCCACAGGCTGCAGGTGGAGATCTGCTCCACTGTTAACCTCCATGGGCTGCAGGCAGACAGCCTGCCTCACCCTGGTCTTCATCATGGGCTGCAGGCGAATCTCTGCTCTGGCAGCTGGAGCACCTCCTTCTCCTTTTTCTTCACTGACCTTGGTGTCTGCAGGGTTGTTTTTCTCACATATTCTCACTGTTCTCTTCAGCTGCAGTTGTCTAGTTGTTTGGGGGTTTTTTTCCCCTTCTTAACTAAGTTATCACAGAGCTGCTACCACCGTTGCAGATGGTCTCAGTTTTGGCTAGTGGAGGGTCCATCTCAGAGCCTGGTGGCATTGGCTCTGGATGTGGGAGAAACTTCTAGCAGCTTCTCATAGAAGATGTCCTTGTAGCTGCCCCCACTACCAAAACTTTGCCACTCAAACTCAATACATTTTTATAAATTGGTTATCTGTATTTGTTTGAAACACATTTTGCATGAGCCTAGTGAAACTGCTGAGCAGCAGTGGGGAAAGGTTCCCAGCTACCATCGCCAAGCAAGGATTTCGTGGCAGCTGCTGAAAGATCACTTTAATCTATATGCAGAGAAAGTGATTTACGCCCTTTATTAGAGAATTAAATCCTCAATATGTTCTGCTCATGACCTACAGCAATCTGACAGGGCTGGAATGGTGCACTCCACTAGAGAGAGCCACAGTAGTCTCTTTTTAAAGGTTGTCTCTTTGGCAACATTTAGTTTATACTGCCAAGTTACTAGGATTTGCAGGCTGCAAGTGGCTCCCTTGTTATTTCTCTGTGACTCTAGGACAAAGGGATTAGTTGTACTCCCTTGCAAAGGTTTTTCTTCTCTCTCTTTCTTCCCTAACGCACACACAACATATATTTTTTTTTTACATGCTTACATAAATAGAGCCAATTGCTATTAATGACCTAACATTTCTGAAATGTTCATCAAATCTTGGTGTTTATCTGCTTGAAAGAGTGGCTTTGGCCTTTCTCATAAGGAGACCTGTCTTCTGACTGTTTTGAATTAGGAATGGGATAGGCACCATGTAAGGATTAGGAGAGAAATTCCTTCATTCCTCTTCCTGAAGAACTCTGCAAGTGAAACAGGTAGTAAATGCAAATGACCTGTGAAAAATGCAGAGCAAGGAGAGAAAGGTAATTTAACCAGTGAGTAGTCATAGATGGGTCTAGGCCATTTACAGATTTCTTGAATATCTATTTGAAAAGCAAAAGGGAGGGGAAAGGAAAGGAAAGATGAAAGGAAAGGGGAAAGGAAAGGAGCCAGGATCGGAGTTTGGGACATGCAAAAGTTGCTTTAGGTGCAGACAACATTAGGCAAACCAAAGGCACTCTCCAGAGCATCTGCAGCAGGAGGAAATTGAGTGGGTGGATGTGCAAATCTGAATGGCCATCAGCATCAGGCTAGGGTGATTTGTGTGCTAATTATGCAAAGTTCCAAGCTTAAAAAATGATAAGTGGAATGCATTCAAAAACAAAACCAAAAAATAAAAAGCAAATCAACAACATATTGGCATACTTCTCTGAAAAAAATCACCTGAAGGCACCTCACTTGTCTATTTCATAACGGTGGGTACAAGTAACAGCAGAAAGTAGCTGTTCCATAACAGTATCCTCTTTTCATGACTTCAGTCTGAGCTTGCAGTTGTCATTTCCAGCAGAGCTGCTGCTGCCCAACAGGCTTCAGTGATGGTATTTAATCATTTGGTTATGCAATTGTTTACAACAGAATCTATCAGCAATGCAGGATTAGAAAAATAAACTGAAGAAAGAGGGGGGGGAGGGGGGAGGTGGAAATCAACTCTTCATTTCACAGCCTGTCAAGATTCCCTGGTTCCTCTTCTTTGCTCAGACCATATGGTAATGAGATTATTTTATTATCCCAGTGTAATTGTTGAAAATGGGAAGGGCTGGAAAAACTACATTGGTGTATGGAGAAGGGATATATTCATTAACAAGTTCGTCTTTTTATTAGTATTGTATTAGTATTTTCCTGTCAGAACAATCAGACTTGTTTCTAAAACCAAATTTCTTTAAAGGAAAACTCTCCCCAGAAAATTGCAATGGCAATTTTTATGTCTGTTCATTAGGATTTATTATTTTCATTTCGCTTTCAGCAGTTGAGGAGACTTGAAAATTCGAGCTAGTCCCCTTCAGCAGTTGCAGCAATAGGACGGGGAGGCAGCGGTGTGTGTGCTCCCTCTAGTGAGCTCTGTTCCAGATGTGGGTTTCACTTGGCTCGTGACTCTGGGCAGCTCCCAGTGCTTCACCTGAAGAAATTTCTTGCCACAGGTAAAATTCATACCAATTCTGCTGATCAGTCTGGGGGAGCCTGGCACACTCTCAACAGCGGCTCTATAGGCTGTCACTGCTGAAGTAGGGGACTGTGAAAGCCACTAGTTTGCTGGGCAGGTCAGTTGTGATCTGATTTTTCCACACTTGTTTGTATACAGTGTTTCTGAAAATCCTTTTCAGTTTATCTATACAGCTCTCTCAACCTTCTTTCAATGAACAGCAACGAGGAGGAGCAGAGCACTGAATGACATTGTGCCTGTGAAGCACCTTAAGATGCTCAGGTAGAAAAAACTCTCAGTGGAAAATGCTTCCCTGAAAGAAACTAGTCAATGGTGAAGCACATCACCAGCACAGCACAAATGGTCTGACAACAGATTGCTCACATGTAAACTATAGTTCCACTCATTTAATCGTATTAACTCTATAGTAATATTTGCTTAATATATTAATATTGAAGGGGGAGAGAATAGAATGCAGAATCCATTTTTACTGTGCATTTCTGTATTTGAGTGGTGTAGAGATAAGCATAACTCTCTTAAGGAGAGTCTAGGATATAAATATCATGTGTCATGTAAGACTCTAAATGATGAGTAAGAAAACCTGCATGCTGTATTTCAGACATGGTTCTCTCTTGTCATGGTCAGTAGGAAGGGTACAAATAGGAAGAAGGGAAAATAAATGTTAGTTTTATCCCAGTTTATCCTCCAGTCTTAAAAACATGAAATGTAAAAGCAGAGTATTTAAGAGCTGTGTGTGATTATTCACAGGGCTAGCAATAACAGGGTCTGGGTTTGTAACCAAAGGGTAAGGATTCTGCAGAAATTATTTCTTTCTCTGCTTGGACAGAAAGGTGCCTTCTGCTTGTTCTCATAGCAAATCTCAGTCTTGAGTAGGATAGCATAAGAAATGCAGGCATAAGAGGAAAGGAGTGAAATGTTTGTTTGGAGTATCTTACAAGAGCCCTTGGGAAATCTGGATTTGGATAATCAAATTATAAGTCAGGAAAGCAGAACATAACTTTTATTTAAAATATATTAGTGATGAAGCTATTCCATAATGCACACAAATCATTAAACCCCAATGAGCTCTGAGCTGGAGGCAAAACAATAGATTGCACTGCCTTCCCTTTTGGCTCCTGAAAAGGGCAAAAATGATGTAGCCTGCAGGGGAAACAACGGTCTTGGCAGCTCTGCATCAGACTATCAACTTCTGTTCCAACTGTAGTGAATGGAAAAGATGTTGACCCCTAGGCACAAATTGTCCATTCATCATGAAGGAATAGCAATATCTGAAGATGTGGCAACGTGCAACTCTTAGCTATGTAAAGCTGTTTTTTAAAAAAAACCAAAACAAAACAAAAACCAAACCAAACAATCCAACAACAAACCAGTACATGAATTTTCACACATCTCTATAACACAGAATTTTTGAACCAGATTGTGATTTTTCTAAGTATATTTATATCCCTATTTAAAGTCTATAGAGCACTTTGGTTATGAACATATTTTCAAACCTTGTTACTGGAGACCCCACAAAACCTTCAATTTCTTTTGGATATTGGAAATTATGAAACTGTGATCACTGGAATGATCTTATGTTAAGAGAAAAATACAGGTAAAGTTTAATTAGTAACCACCCATTGTTTCTTTACACAAATTCTGTTGCCATGTATGGCTTTATACAAAATCAAGCATTTAATAAACCTTCAAGTCTTCTGCACTATCCTTAGTAAAGAGTCGTTTCAAACAAGGAAAGTGTAAAAAGAAATAAAAAAATCTTAGTAGGCAAAGCTTTCCCTATTTCAGTAGACATTTCTTTCATGTACTAGATAACTGAGAAAGATGTTTTCTCCCCCCAGTTTCACTGTCATGAATTTTCACAAAACAAGGTTGAAACTCATTAAGTGTCCCCCTCTCAGAAGTCTTTACTAAAAGGCAGAAGTTATGTATGTACAGAATTAGAGTTTAATGACTTCACGATTCAGATGGCTGGCAGTACTGCTGTAGAAGAAGCTAGGTTTATCCATGGAAACCAAATGTATGCCAGAAGAATTCTCTCCTTCCCCACCCCCTTTTGGCCATACAAGGATTAATTGTGGTGTCAGCTGCCGCGGGAATGCAAGGCATGTATCTGGTGTATCAAAAGAATAGCAACTGCTGTCAGCAGCATTCCTCTTCTCCAGCTGAGATTGATGGCACAGGCAGCAGTTTACACAATCATTGTCCTGCATACAAAGGCAGGGGGAGGGGAACTTTTTATATTTTTTAAAAAAAGCTTTCTTTCAAATATATATATATACACACACATCTATATCTACGTGGCAAGTACACTTACCTTTTTGGAAGAGATATAGCATTAGTGTTTGCCCATTGCTGGCTACATTCTCTAAGCATCCTAGAAACCACAGCTATTTCAGGTTGTAACTGCTATTTCCTTTTTAATGAGGTTTGCTAGAATTTTCTTTTCAGTAATGAAGTGAAACTTTTGGTCCACTAAATGGAAGATGACTGCTATGTTTGGAGCAGGTATATTTTTTTTCCTGCTCCCTTAGCTGAAATGCCACTCTTTGAAGTGTAGCAAGCTAGGCATTAGTCCAGTATCTTACTTCAATTCCCATGTCAGATCTTGCATCAACCTGTATGAGAGTTGCATGCGTGGAGGGTGACCAAAATTGGGTCCTAAAGTTTCAACCCAGCTGCAAACCAAGGCAATGGTATAAATAGACTTCTGGAGTTCAGAGGATGTATTTAGAGCATCTAATAAATAGAAAAGGAAGTTTGCTATTGTGGTTTATAGAGCTTCTGTTGCCTGCCTCTTTGTTTCACAAAACGTACATTTGAATGGAAATGAGACAATGTTAGTGATTACTGTTAGGCATGAAGAAATGAGTCACTGCTAATGAACCTACGTGGTTCATTTTGACATCCTGTGACTTAAAAATGAAATATGTAATTTTTCTTATTCAGGTTGCTCACAAAGCTGAATTTTAGTGCCTTGGGCAGATAGATCCACACGGAAGAGTAATCTTGTTACATTTCTATCAGGCTAAATCTGGTTCAAGAAGACACAAGAAGGAACCAAAAAAAAATATATTTTATGAAGCTATTATATTAATTTTAAATTTTTTTTAACTGCCAAGTCTTATTCTACCATACTGTACAAGTGAATGCACTCAGAGCTGTAGTTGAGACAACTGAGTGCAAATATAAATCCTTGCAGAATAATTTGTAAGAACATAACTTTTTATTTTTCTTTAATATTCACTGCCTTAGATGGCTGAAGATATCTGTTCCTACAGGTAACTCAGGACCCCCAACAGTCTTTCAGACAATTGAATTGCTAAGAATTGGAAGTTAAGAAAGTAGTTTAGGCTTTAATTTTGCTTGCATATATGCAACATGTGGTGGAGTTCATTCTGAGGAGGTGATTCTGTGGTAGACAAGACTCCAGGAGTCTTGCCCTACCTCTGTTAGGGCTTGCTTTGTGGACCCTGCCTTCATTTCCTTTGTTTGACGGAGAAAAATATTTGTGCAGTGATGGGATAGGCAATTTTTACACAGACGTATTTTGAGAACTAATATTTGTAAAATATTGAGATCATGGACAAAAGGTGTTCTGTTGGTTTTTAAATGGCAGCCTTCTGATTCAACACCTCAAATTTTAAATGGTGACCATTCAGTCGCATAGGAATGGAATTAATGTTCAGCTAAACTACTACATGTTTTCTCTATCCAATGACTTTTTTAATAGTCAAAGTTCATAGTGGTATAAATTAGAACAGCGCTTTTTCTTTCGTAAGACGGACCTGCTTTTTCACAAGTTGCTATCCAATCTAAAGATACACACACAAGCACATGCACCCACCCACCCATATGTCATATGGAGATGGAGGTCTTACTGTAAAAAAGTAAACCAGAATAACAACAACCCCCCCCCAATCATAAAGCTCTGCTCCAGCAAATAATCTATAAGATTTTTGCTCAGATGACAGGTGCAGGTTACATTTATAACAATCAAGAAACAAAACAGATAAATAAATACATTCTGGCCATTAAGCTTTGCATAACTGTTTGCACCATCCTGGGGCTACTTAATGAAATTTAAAGTAATAACAGTTGACTCATTTAATCATTTTAAAGAGAAAAAAAACATCAGGAATTGAAGAGCCTAATAAAAATCTTAAAACAAAAGAATTAAATATAGATAAAGTTAAGTACACTTTAAGGACTGTTACAGTGTCTTGTATTCTATAACCATCATGGTTTTTAGCACAGCTTTTCAATTTCTGGTAAACAACCAAAAAAAAAAATCTTT
>JAAGNO010027668.1:0-14876 GCA_033439905.1 Ceryle rudis
TCCTCTCTTCTCCTCTCTTCTCCTCTCTTCTCCTCTCTTCTCCTCTCTTCTCCTCTCTTCTCCTCTCTTCTCCTCTCCTCAGAACTAACCACCTTGATAACAGAGCATTTATGAAAGGGAGGGCAGCTTTTGAAAAGAACATAAGCTGTATTGTTTCAGAGCTGGTATCTTGTGCTGTGTATTTGTGTCTGGTGCAGTGCTACAGCAAATGCTTGTTAGTCTTCCAGATCATGCTGCTTAATTGTAAGGAGTAATTCTGAAAGTATTATCTGGAGATGCTTATAAAGCTTTTGGGCCTTTGTGCCTTCTGCTCTGTAGTGCTGTCTGTGCTGAGCTCAAGGATAGAAAGCTCTCAAAAATAGCTGAGGATTTTTCTGGTTGAGGATTTCCTTGCACTGTTTCCTGCTGTTGTTAGTTCCTTCTGATGTTCACCTAGAGACCCCAAAAGATAAGAAAAACTTGTTCAGAGTGTGGTAAGTTGGAAAACCCTTTGAACCACTGTGTGCCAGGAAAAGGATTGATGAAGGAAAAAAGCTGCAGAAAGCCTTGAAGAGCCACAGAAATCACAAGTGAATTAGGAGAGATTATGAATATGGAAGGTGTTGAAAAATTTTCCACCCGTGTTTTTATGCACCTGTTACAGAGAATTAGGGCTCAAGAAGGAGACTATCTGAAGTGCTTGGAAGATACATCTGCTGGGAGTTACCCAGGCATCCCCCAGATGAAAATAGCAGCTGGTGGGGATATAGTGTTGTAGAAAGCTGCTAGTCCATGTTCCCAGGCAACAGCCTGCAGCTGGTGCTGGAGCACTGGGCTGGGCTAACCCTCGTTCTGAAACAGTCCTACATGAATGTGCCATCTTTCCATCTCAAAGGCTCTTTTGGGACAGTTTATCTGAATTTTATTGAACCTATTCCATTACAACAATAAGCATCAAGATTATAAAGATAGCATTATAATACAAGTGGTTGGGATGCACAAAGACACAGTAAACTTCTACCATCTGCTGTCAGAGAAAAGCTCACGGCTTTGGCAGCGTGGAAGGAGGCACGGTCCATCTAATGTGTGCAGCAGCACAGGGAGGCAAGGCTGGCGAGACACGACTTGAGGATGCACAGCAACAAGCATAGTGAAAAGAAGACTGAAAGATTTCAGGAAATATCTGACAGCATAGACTACGTGTTTCGGGATCCTTTGTGAAGGGGATGTGAAATTTAAAGAATTTCTCAGTGTGATGATGGTAGAAGGGATGTGAGCCACTCAGACCTCCTGTGCAGGTGGCTCTGTGGAAGTGTGTAGATATTCTTTAAAGCCCCACTGCATTACTTTGTTCTCTTGTAATATGGTAATTACTAAGGAACATATTAACTATTCACATTATGGTAGCAAAATAAGAAAGAGATATTAATTATTTAGCAGGTCACTCAGGAGGCCTTCTAAATAAGAACTGAGAAAACTTTAGAAGTGTTTTCAGAAATAAAGATACTGGATGAAATTCCCCTTAGTTATATCTCTTGAGCAGTCCCTTTGAAACCAAATCACTTGCTGTGAATACATGGAAGGATCTGTCTTGGGTAGTGAAGGAAAGCAAAGATGAGCCTGAGGAATGGCCTTTCTGTGAAAGAGAGGTTGAGCAGCCCAGAGGGAGGATATAGGATACGTTATCACTTTTTAAAGTGAGTCTCCTTTAGTTCAAGTGAGAGACATGTGTTTTGGGGGCAGAAAGGCTCTGGTTCTAGTCCCAGATTCCTCTGCGCGCTTGCCAGGCGCTTCTCCCAGCACTGGTGGCTTAGTTACATGAGATGTAGTGGCTTGAAATTGATATAAATAAATAAAATCTATTTAATAAATATTTTCATCTGATGTGAACTTTGATTTAATTTATAGGGAGGTAAGTGCCAGCCTGCTGCAAGCTGGCAGTGTCAGCGCCATCACAACATTATTAAATGTTGAGTGTGAACCTGAGCTTCAACAAAGAGGTTTTTACTTAGGACAGATGTGTTTAGCAGATACGCACGAGTTGTTTTTATCGTTCTTAGGCAGCTGATTTTCCTATGTAGTAAAGGGTCAAAACTCTGCTGCACATCTCTTTCCTTTTTGTTAGGTGAAGAAATGAGCACTTCTTTAAAATTATGCTAAGAGAATATAAGCTGCTTTACGTTAAGCCATTTAATTTCTCTGATGGAGGACTCAGAATTAGTCTTGCTCAAGAATTTTGTGGTTCACTTCCAGCTACTGACATGGGTTGATCTAGTCCGAGGACTACGCTTAACTATTTCAAACTTGATGACTGTAACACCTGTAAGGGTCCCTGCTTAAGGGCTCTTGATTTTCTTTGTACCTTTTCTTGGTGTCCTTTTTATTTTAAGCACAGAAAGACTTTTCTACCAACCTCTGGACAGCAGCCCTCTCTCTACAGCTGTTTCTTATACAAAGAGGCAGCCTGGGTTCCACACCAGGGTCACAGATTGGTGGTAATTTCAACTGTGGCACACTCATAATTTATTTTTTTCTATATTTTCTTTCCTGTACTCATAAGCCATCTTTTTCAGCAAATATAGGAGAGAGTTTATCAGTTTTATCTGTAAACTTATATCTTTCATGACTCTCTTCGCCATACTGTTTGTATTGTTGTAGAATTTCCTTTACTGAGTGAAATCAACTTTTTTTGGATGAAGAGAGAGACTCAAAATGTTATTCTTGTGTTTGAATGGATTTTAAGGCCTGAGCAAATCAAGGTTTTTCCATTCTGCTATTTCTCTGAAGTTTTCCTGAGACAAAAGAGGCATTTGGCACAGCAGGTCATCCCTGATGGTGTCTGAAAACAAGGCTGCAGTCATAGGAATATAGATGGTGGCTGCTCTAATGAGTGCAGCTTACATTGAATTGCTTTAATGACTCAGTGCAGTTGTGTTAGCCTTATTACATTTCTGAATTAATGGCTTGGAAGGAAGTTTGTTAGCCTGCTTTACTTGAAACCAAATCAAACAGCCGCCTGCCATATTGTACTATGACATGAAATAGCAGAATTTGAGTTTAAATTTGCCTCAGACTGTGTGTGATCCTTTCTATTAATAAAACAACCACATGGCAACAGATAGGTGTTAAAATAACAATCCCAACAGTTGGGGTGCCAGCTCTGCATGTGTAACTGCAGGTGTCTGTTTCAGATCAACAGTGTCTCTTTCTCAATTTTAATGGCAGTGAGCTAAAGCTCCTGAGCGAGCACAGCCCTCCCCGTGTTCATGTCAGGTGTCCGATGTGCTCGTGTCTGTGTGTCAGGAGGTGGGTGCCTGGTACCCACGCGGGACTGCCGGGCTGAAGCCAGTCTGCCCTTGAGGGGATAAAAGTATCGTTTTATTGCACACGTGGCAACTTACCAAAGCAGAAGCTTTAATGAGGTTGGTCTTTATCTCTGTGTGGTATGGTCCAAGGTTGGGTTAGTCACCTTCCATCACAACAGCCTTAGTTTTAGTTGATCAAGTGTCAGCTGTAGCACAGGGGTCATCTTTTGCCCAGTCAAAGCAAAACCTGTAATCATACACCGTTGGAAGCTCATAATTTTTTTATTACATTTAGTTTGGTTTTGTTTGGTTGTGGTGTGAAGAGTCAATACAGAGAACTGTCCTTTCTGAATGATTTCATTTCTGGCTTACCTAGGATACTTTCCTCTTGCTAATACGTAATGGCATAGTGTTTGCACTGGCTGCTATTAAAAATACTGTGTGACACTAGAAATAGAATGTAATAACTTGCAATAGGGAAATAGGAGAAGAGATGAAAAATGACAAAATGCACTAGCAGTTCTGAGGATGCAGTGCGAACTGAACGGATTGTGGAGGATAACTGGAGGGTGTCTGGTAACCCCCTTTGTGAAGCTGAATGGATGTCCTGAGAATGACAGTGAGCAAAAGGTATTCTTGTTAACAGTACTACCCTGAGGCATTAGAATTGTTTAACAACCTACAGTTAGTGGGAAAACCAAGCCATTATCTGACTGTACAGCAAGGTTTAAAGAACAGAATCACTGCTGGAGTAATTGGAGAGCTTAAAAGCATTAATTAAAAATAAAAAAAAAATAAAGAAAGAAGAAACTTTTCAACCATTACCATGTGCTTTGATATTCCTGCATCAGATGTGATTTTGGAGGGAATGCAGGGCCCTTAATTTGAAATGAGAACATAATGAATACCAGAGACTCAAAACTGAGGAGTTAGTAGAAAGTCATCGCTTAATGTTGTTGCGTTTGTTTGTTTGTTTTGTTTCGTTTTAAAAAGGGGCAGTTTAATTTACTGCTAAGCAGACTCTCCTCAACCCAGTCTACAAGTTTTAGTGGGGCAGCCAAGGCACTGCTGCAGCAGATGAGCTTAAAAAAGCAGAAATCCACCTGCAGTTGAGGAGTACAAACAGATCCACCTTATACTGAGTCACAAAATGTTTAGGAGCATATATTACCCAGATGAATAAAAATACACTTTCACGTGGTGGTAGCTGGTACATTGGTACCACAGCCCGTGCGAGAGCTGAGGTTATGATAAAGGCTGGGAAGAGAAACCTCTGAGGCAAGGCATGTACAGAGCAGCTGGTGGGAAGATTGTTCCTTTGGATGAGGTACTGCCCGACTGCTTTGGAAAATCATTCTGAAATTGTTCTGCAAAGTAGGATGTCAGGCTTGGATTTGCAGATGTCACCCAGGAGGGGGTATTGAAAGACTTTAACAGATGAGAAAATACTTTGTGAGAGAATCAAAACTAAAAGATATGTGCAAAGATGGAGAAGGGAAATCTGCATTTCTACCAAATATATATAGCAAGTAAAATGAAAGCATGAGATACCATCAAGCAGTTAATAATGAAAGGACAAGATGGAGGGAAAGTAGAAGAATAATGTGACCAAAAAAGAAATCAACACCTGCAATTTTGCATCTGAAAATGCGTCATGAAACTTTAGAGTCATTTAGGTTCAAATTAGCAAATACTAATTTGTGTATACTGGAAAAATTGCCTATCAATTCTTGGTTATCATTGCTATTATTGGATAGCTTTTTTGGAAGATACAACTGCAAAGGCTGTAATCTCACATGTAACTCAATATTTTCCAGTCATGATACATTGACTGAAAATGACAGATAATGAATCACAATTCAATTGTTTGGAATTTATACCTTTTACAAAAGGACATGATTTAAGCTGCAGAACTGTGAGCCTGCAGTTTAACGATTTTATGGAAAGGAATGCAATAGAAGCTGGAGAATCAGGTTCAGATCTCTATCTGCTGACTTTCAGGGCAGCACCATTGATACTGGGATTGTTGCTAGCTGAAATTGTATTTGAATGATCTCTTCCACTTCTTCTGGAAGAGAAGGATAGGAAATGTGAGAAATTGTACAGCTTTTGAAACAGAGCATGTGAAGATGGTAGAGTAGATGATACAGCACCAAAGGAAAGGCACCAGAAAGAGGTACAAGGCTAAAGCAGACATTGTGGTATGTGTGGATATATGTGTACCAATGTATATGTATAAACTTTTACACACAAAGTTGGAAGTATACTTGTCTATTTGGGGCTGCTGTATAAATGTGACCTCTCAAGAGTATTCAGGTTAAGTCAGGTTTGTAAATTCAATCATTTCGTTACTATTTGAAGAGAGGAAACATGCAGATTTCATCTCGAGGTCTTTGGTCTCATGTTTGTTAGGTGATGTATTGTTTTAAGAATTCAATTTAGAGATAAACTGCAACATGAGCTTCTTGTTAACTCCAGAAGCACTGCGAACATCCCAACCTAAAGAGCCTTTCCACCCTTGAATGTGAGCAGAGATACTCCCCTCTCTGCGCTAGACTATCTGATACTGTTGCTGCATGTGAAGCAATCTCTTGTAGGGCCAGAGAGAACAGTTAATCACTGTGACATAAGTTTTCATAATAAACTCCTTTACATCTTAACAGATTATCATATCTGCACTTAAGTGAGCTGTTTTATTTGATGACACGTAGGAGAGGGAGGGGGAAGTAGCTGTCCTGGAGTGGCAGCCAATTACCCAGGTGAAAGAAATGGGTATTTCAGCAGCTCAGGACACAAGTTGGTTTGCAGTCTGGGAGCACAGGCCAGGTCTGTTACATTAGACGGAAACATTTCTAGTGATATTGCAGGGAGCTGACATAGATCCACAGCTGTTCCAAAAATGTTTCTCCTCTTTTGCTATCTCTGTCACTTGTTCTGCTCCAAAACACTCTAGGTTTGCAACCAGGCAAATGCTTTTTGACTAGTGCCTCTTTCCTTGGAAAGACTTCAATTAGAAAATAAATAAATAAATAAAAAATTCAAAAAGGCATGGAATCTTGGGCTGGAGACTTTGCTTTTCTGTAGAAAAAGTTTAGTTTCAATGTTTTCATTCATCTTCTCTCAAGTGCTTTTTCCTACTTATGTTCTTTCTGACAAGTCCTGGGTCAGATGCAGAGAGCAAGAATGAAAGGAGAAAACAAACAAACCAAAAAACACACAGATGTCAAGAGTGCCAAGGACAGCAGTAGAAGTTTGCAGGTTTTAATTTTACCCAGATGTGAGAGATATGAAAAACAATTTAAAGGAGGAGCACGCGGGTGCAAAGTTTGTTCTGCCTGTCTTGCTGACAGGCTCTATTTCCAGGGGTGCAGCCCAGGGAGTGGGGCTGGAGATGGTGGCAGTGCTCCTTGGGGGTGGGGGAGGAAACTCTGCGTCTGGCATTGAAGCAGCTGAGAGGATGGGTGCTGGAAGGTCACCTTTTGAGCCAGAGTAAGGGCAGAGGTAGCTGGGCTTCATTGTTAGTCTGAAGCAGTCCGAAGGAATAAAAATCCAGCAAAACCTTGAAGGTAACTTGTGTTACTCATTCCTTCTGTGGCTGGTGAGGGGGGTATTTAGAACAGGATGAAGCTCTCATTTCTCATGCATTACCAATCACCTACTAAACAATAACTTTCTGTCCGTAACAACCCAAATTCACACCAGGATCTGCATCAATTCCCAGAGCTGTCACTTCTTTCTCTTAATAATTTATTTGCTTCTGTAATTGCTTTGCAGGTTTTTCATGACATCCAGGGAGTGAGTCTCCAGCACAGATCTTAACATCCGAGCTGTACCATGGGTTGTATTGCGTGCTGAAACATGCTGATAGCTACTAAAACTTACTATTCACCTGGGTGCTCAAACTATGCAAAAAACTGTATGAAAATCTACTTGGCAGAGAGATTACCAGTCTGTTCCTGGCTGTGCAATGGGAAAGCTAGTTGTGGCTTATTAGTATTTTCATGGCCTCTGTTTTAATTTGAAACTGTTGGCAGATGACAGGGAGTAGATCTGAGCATGGTGAGAAAGAAATGTTGTCCCTAACTATTGTGTTAAGCCTCAAGTAGTTAGATCAATGGCATCTGCATTTAATCTCTGTGCCGTGGTGCACACCAGAGCCACAGCCCTCTGGTAATTTCGATTTGATCACTGCTTCCCTTCCAAACTGTGTGTGTTGGTTTCACTGCCTTGCAGTGAGGAGGTTTGAATGGTGCGTACTTAGTCTCAGGAGCCCTGGGAACTGTCAGGGAGTCCCAGGGTTTTGGCGTAACCATCAACTCCCTTCCCACGATACTAGACAGAGGGAATGGAGCGGTTGGGAGGAGCGACTGGCTGTGGTATGTTTGAAGAGCAAAACAGGTGGTGAATCATCTTTTAGGACTGTTTCTGTCCAGTAAGTGCTCTTACTCTTGTAAGAGTACACTGCTCAAACATTTCAAGTCAATGCTCCACCACTTCCCTCTAACGTTTTGTCACCTCGCACTAGACTCCCCGTGGGTATGTCTGTACGCATCTCTGCTCGCTGACTTGCAGCAAGCCTTTGCACTTCCTTGTGCTTATGCAATACATATTTGTTCTGCCTTCTCTCTCAGGAAAGATGCCCTTGCACCCTAAAATATGGCATCATTTGGAAGGTTGCTTTTCTTCCATTCCTTTCAGCTCAGAGTTGTGTGAGATGTTTATTGATAGGGTTTCTGGGGAGAATAGCGCTTGTGGCAGGGGAGGTGGAGGTAACAAAGTGTAGGCAGAACTCCTGGTCTCTTGTACTAACCTTCCCTCAACACCTCCTGCCTTCTGGCAGCATGTACGTGGGGAGGGTGGAGGTGGGTCTTCCTTTGATAACTCGTTGAAAGTAGCTCCCTGAGGAGATGCTTCCTGTGTAACCTGAAGGTAGCTGGGAGCCAGGCCAAAAAAACTTCCTGACAAATACACCACCACAGTTGTCATCTGTGAATGCGGCTGTTTTGGGGGTGGGAGCCTGCTTTAAAACGGTACTTAATGTATATTACATGACCTGTCATGGTTGGAATAACCAGCAGTGCATGTTGGAATGATTAGAAAGGAAAAACATTGAAGTAACTTCTTAAAAACTCTTTTTCATTTAGACCTGTCTAGAGGATGGATATAGAGTTACTGTTGACTGGTTTAATTTTTGTTATTTTTATATTTTAATAATAATTAAATTCTTCCATCTTTTCAAGGCCAAATATTTTAACTCTGATAATGAGAGAAGAAACGGAGATAAAAAGCAACGCCGTAGTTCAGGGAGTAGTCCCTACGTAGCACAAGAGATTGTTTCCGTGTAGCATCTCAGCAGGACTTCCTGGGCAGCCTCTTGTCCTGTATTGTAGAGAAACCTGAGCAGCCACAGAGCCACTTCCGTATGCTGTGTGCTGACTGGAAAGTTTGTCTTTGCAGTCTGTGTGCCCTCGCTGTCTGATAGTTTTGCCTCTTCTTTTACCACTTTGCTTTCCTTTATTATTCTTCACCTTTTCTTGAAGAGTGTTTCCCACTTGTCATTCAAAATAATCCTAAGTATGGCTTTCTTCTATGTACTGATCTGCCCTGAATGGTTTTGGATTGATTTTTATTGAATATATTGCAAATGAGAAGCTATCGTACCACAAAAAGTTTGTACATGGAGCTTCCCTCTTTTTGGAGTCCTTTTATCAATGTAAAAAGGGCTGGTGTTGTTCCACACTTTAAACATCCAAAGCAAAATAAGACATCCAGGAGGATATGCATACCACAGTAACTTTTCCACTGGCCTTACACCGGTCACTCCAGCACACTTTCCCTGACATTAGTGATATGGCAAGAACACCGTTGAGATCTTTCCTAATACAACCTGTTGAGCACGAACTGCTTCCCATGTTTATGTGCATTTGCTTGCACAGGTCTGGAAACACTTGATGGTGGTTGTTGCTGGCCAGAAGTCTCAAGATTCAAATAATAACTTCTTTCAAGTAAAAAGCAATCACACAAACCCTCCTTTTATTCACGAGTTATGGTTCAGGTGCCTATGGTACAACTGCATGTTGGAACCAAGATTAATCCACCACGTCTGTGTTGTCTTCAGAGACGACTGGAAGATCTGACCATATAATTGGTCCTGATGTTTTTCTATGTTAGGTGGCTATAGTGTGAAAAGGTACCTGTCTATCTATCTTAAAAAAATGTGTGTGTATATCTATGTTTATGCATATGACTATCTGTATGCGTGTACCTTTTGCAGGAAAACTCTGCCTGTTTTAGTTCTCAGTTGTGTTGGTGCCTCAGTGTTTCGGAGCAAAGGACCCCCATCGATTTCATCCTTTGCATAATTCATGCTTCGTGGTGTATTTGTTGCCCTAAACCAGATGGACACGGTAGAAGACAACAGAGTGGAGCTTATGAAGTTATGAAGAGAAGGACTAGAAGCTGCAAAGGCCTCTTTTTAATAGCTCTGCTGTCATTCTTTGCTGAATGATGAAGAGAGTGTGAAAAATGATTGACACATTTTTCAAACATATTTCATGTCTTCATAACTGTAGAGCTTTGGACTTAAATCCCCTTGGACTGAAGGAGGAGGACTGGAGTAGCAATTGAATGTGGGCTTCCAAGGATAGATTTTTTGGACCTTTTCTTTTAGCCATAATGAGTTGACAAGGTTGTAATTAAATTGGTGAATACAGACCACTAGTACTCTGCAGAGCTCACATTAACCACTAAAACGTTGCACTGAAAACTGGAGTTGATTAAAATATATTGTTTATAGAAATCTCTGTGGTAGGCAGTACAGCAGTCTGCTCTTCCTGCAGAAGCTGCTAGTTAAGTGCCAGAACAAGGCAAGTGTTGTGAGAGTCTGTTATGTTACAGAATCCATAGTGCAGGACAAAAACATTGGTCCCACAATAAAGCGGGAGTGGGGAGAAGGGACTCCTTTGGGGAAGCGGCTGTGACTATAGGAGGGAAGGACTGGTGAGGGGTCTAGAGTTTTGCCTTCTTTAGGTAACTGGCAAATAGAAACTGTTTTTCAGCATCATCTTGCTCTTCTCCAAAACCTGCTGCTGCCAATTCTGTTCTCTGCTGTCACTTTGGTCCTCCTGGGTTTTTGCAGGGACAGAACCACCAGGGAGTGGGAAAGGGGTAGCCAGGGGCTGTTACCTGGGCTTCAGTCAATTCAGATGGAATTTCATCTGCTGTGGTAGCATTTACACTATAAATATAACCTCGCAGTAAAGTAAATAGACTATAGCTGGTCAAATACTAGCTGTCTGCTGTCTGAGGCACTGTTTGTCTGCTCACCTAAGCTGCCTGATGGGTGAGTTTTAAAAGGAGCACTTTTGTCTGTTCGTTGGTTACTGAGCGGTCTTTGAGTAGCTGTATTGGACCGGAGCTCCTTTTTACCGAAGAGTATGTACGTCTCTTGCAGAAACTCTTCTAATACACCTTATCTACCTTTTCTGTATTGGCATTTCTTGCTTTTGATATTTTTGCTGTGAAGGGAATGGAAGTGTTGGATTCAGAGAATGTTTTATAGTTTCAGCAGGTTCATTTTCTATGCCACTTTTTCCTTTGTTCTGAGTCAGGATCCATTTCTGAGTTTCTTAGGAAATAATATAGGGAAAAAATTCATTTTCTTTGCCTCATTAGCTCCAAACTTTGTGAGGAGTACTACTTGTACTCCTGTTAGAACAGGCGGAGGGAGATTCTTCACGATAGAGTGCAAATCATTACAAAACAGTAGCTTAAAAATGAATACAAGGAAAACATCCTTGGAAAAAAATCCCCAGGTGAACATCAGTTAAAATATTTCTACTAATAGTCATCTGCAATCACTTATGGCTAAATATTATTTTTGAATTGAAAAAGCCTCCTTTTTCTTGTGTATTCCACTGAAGGTGGCACATCCATCAGAAATCTTCCACAATTTGTGAGCATTTACATCGGCACCCGGCAAGAAAAAGTTAGTCGTGAGAGTGAGGAGGAATCTTTCAGAAAGGTTCATTCGGTGGCATTTTGCAGCATCAAATGGCAAAAAAAAAAAAAAAAAAAAAAAGTAACACCTTGATGTGACTAATTTGATCAGCATAATTTGATCTGTGACTGTAGAACATTTGATCTGTAATTTAAAAAGAGGGATTTAAACAGTGTGGAGTGGGGGGCAGTGGTGTAGGTTAGTGCTGCTCTGGGAGGCAGGAATATGTGCCATGGAGGTGTTTGTTCAGATCTGAACATTCAGTCCACCTGGAGATGATTCTCTGGACTCAGTCCCCTTGCAAACCCCTTGTGACCTGGGCCTGCTGCCTCTGCTGCCTTGGGGCAAGGTGGCTTCAGTCAGCTATGACATCTCTGCTTCTTTATAGGGCTGCTCCTGGTGGAGATCCAGGAGGGGAGGAGGATGGTCCAGCAAAAGTGATTTCAGAGCAGCAAATTGTTTCAGGGAAAGCAGGCTGGCAGCTTGACCAGAAGTTCTTGTTGCTGCCGTAATTAAATAAATAAGCAAGCAATTAAATAGAAACTGTGGCAGCCTTAGAAGCGAAATGGTCCCCTGCCTCCCTCCTCCCCCTCTCCGTTGCTGGCGGCAGAGCAGCACTGCAAGCTGGCTGCGTTTCATATGGGATGTGGCTAAATTTCTCAAGAGAAAAATATCCAGAGGGACAAGATGCGATGCTCTCCTTTCTGACATCTTAAGCTTGTCACAGACGCCGAGCCTGTTTCACCCAATGTGATTATCTCTCCCTCTGTCAAGGAGGCAGATGCCTCGGCTAGGAAAATATCGTCCCCAGCCTGTCATCTGGATTCTATAAATGGAAATAGGCCTTTGCTAAGCCAGAAATTATATTTAGTTGCAACTGTGGGGAGGAAAAAAAAAGAAGAAAAAGAATAAATAAAGTCCAAACCCTTCAGAATTGCAACAGGAACAACAAAGCACTTAGGTTAGCCCTAATCATCTGTAAATGTTGATGCATTCATTAAATGTAGACTGGATAAATAAAAGTTACTGTTCTGTCACTCCTTTTATCTCTACCTAAAACATTCACTTGCCAGTCAGGTTTCTGTGTACAAGCCATAAATATTCATTTTTTTCTGGAATAGTTTTTACCTGGTATTTGCTTGTTTTCATCTAAACTTTCCATTTGCCAGAAGCAGCAAGAGCAAAAACGCTGTGAGCTGGAGGTGTGCGTTTAGGCAATTTAGGCCGGGATAACCTGCAAAAGACTTATCTGACCAGGACTTATTAGCCCTAAAATAAAGAGTGAGTCAAAAATAATATAAAAATCTTTCTGGTTTGGGGATGAAGGAAATTTAAATGTCCATGCTGCAGTCAGTGCTGGGAACATGTCACGTTCCTGCTCTGTGGGATAGGCATGGGTGACTAAGAGAGATTAGTTCTTTAGGCTCAGGTTTTAATAGCTTTCTGTGTGTAGTGCTGACTAAGCAGACTGAAGTGCCAGTGTTTTAAAGGCCATTCAGGAGAAATCAGGGAGATATTTTAAAGAGTGCTTCACTAAACACAAAGGTGGGTCAGCCAAAAAAGGTGGACTTGTCTAATTATTTCAACTTAGGGGAAAAAGAGCCCTTTTGTATTTTTACCTTTTTAGAAACTGATGAAGATGTTCTTATAGAATCACAGAATCGTCAGGGTTGGAAGGGACCTTAAAGATCACCTTGTTCCAACCCCCCTGACAATGCCAGGGACACCTCCCACTAGATCAGGTTGCTCAGAGCCCCATCCAGCCTGGTCTTAAAAATCTTGAAGGATGGGGCTTCCACCACCTCTCTGGGCAACCTGTTCCAGTGTCTCACCACCCTCATGGTGAAGAACTTCTTCCTAATGTCTGACCTGAATCGATCTATCTCTTAGTTTTAATCCATTCCCTCTAGTCCTATCACTTCCTGACAGCCTAAAAGCTCCTTGCCCAGCTTTCTTGTAGGGCTCCTTAAGATACTGGAAGGCCACAATAAGGTCTCCTCAGAACCTTCTCTTCCCCAGACTGAACAACCCCACTCTCTGTCTGTGCTCATAGGAGAGGTGCTGCAGCCCGCTAATCATCCTTGTGGCCCTTCTCTGGACATGTTCCAGCACATCCATGTCCTGCAACTCCTGCTCCCCATTTTGTTGTTGGCTGAGCTTTCTCATGGAAAAAAAAATGGAAAAAAATAAGTATGTGGAGTGCTGTAGGAAGGCGTGTGGAGCAGAGTCTGCCTGCAGCATGTGCTGGTGGGGCTATGGTGAGGTGAGTCCCCCAGCAACATGCTTGAGATGGAAAAGCAGGGGCAAAGGGAGTGTAGGGGAAGCAAAGGGACTCTTTAGTCCTTTCCATTTGGCTTGGAGGAGAAAGGATGATAAAAACACCTAAAATGTTCTCTTGTGCTGGAGCATCCATGTTGAAGCCTTGGGAGTGGGGAGGTTGTGCAGACTGTTTGTGCTGGTTGGTCTGGCAGGGCACCCAGTTCCCAGCTGTCCTGCACTCGAGGTGTCTGGCCATTTTTGTGGCTGTAATCAGTGAGGTAGATAAAGCCTATGTGTAAGATAAGGAAATCTGAGAGCAAATTAAAGTCCTGTTGCCTCTTGCTGGGCTGTGAAAACCCAACCAAGCTTACAATGAAGGACCTTGTCGCTGTTGCTCGTTAGGTGTGTGTCCTCAGAGGGATGGGGGTGATTACCAGGAGGAGGTGGGCAGCCGTGTGTGTTGTCTGTGGGCATGGAGACCTGTGCAAAGGCAGGGAGAAGAGCGCAGCAGTGGGCTCTTGCTGTAACCTTTGCAAATGTCAGTCCAGCCTGTTGGGATGTGCCCAGGGGTCTGTGCAGAGCTCTCTGTTATCAGAGGGTTCTTTGAGAGCACAGAATTAATTGCAAAAGGCTTGGTGACATCAAATCAAAGCACAGTTGCATTTGCTGTCTCTTCCAGGAGTGAGGGATGTGGAGATGCAATTAGTGATGAACCACACTTGGTATTTTGCTCTCCCTGTTCTAAAAATGAGTGGAGATCATTGATGGTCAGGACCCAGCTTTTTAATCCTCATCCTGAAGATGTGCCCCATTGCTTTTGAGGCCCTTTGTGTTGCTAGCTTCCATTGTGGGCATGTTACTGCCAGCAGTGAGGATAAATTGCACGTGTCATCATACCAGCCTTTCACCCCCTCTCCCAGCCTCATGAGATTATGGTCACAGATCCAACTTTCTGCCCTTGCTCCATGCAGAAGAGGTAGGAAACATTTCCTGTTGTCCCATGCTGAGCTGGGGTGGACTTGAAGAGCTGCCAGGCATAGGGGTGGTTCTCGCCTGCTGGAGCTCCTGGGCTGGCTTATGGGCTGGTTCTTGGATCTCTGCAATATGAACTAGGTTCCTGGGGAAAAAGCCTGTCAACCGCTATGAAGAAATTCATGGAGAAGTTGAGCCTGGCATGTTTTACTGAACACTTGTTTGAGAGAATGCTGCTATCCTGCTGCAGGTTCATTCGCAGAGAGCTCTGTGTTTGCTTTTCTCCTCTCTCCTTCCCACCGAAGGCCTGGCCTTCAGTGGAATTCACTTGCTGTTCGTTACTTCAGTTCCCAGAGGCTATC
>JAAGNO010027668.1:14976-35589 GCA_033439905.1 Ceryle rudis
CTCTCTCCTTCCCACCGAAGGCCTGGCCTTCAGTGGAATTCACTTGCTGTTCGTTACTTCAGTTCCCAGAGGCTATCACTTTTATTTATTTTAGTATTCTCTTTTAGGATCAAAAAGAAAATACCATTGACCAAAAAGAATTAGAGGCAATAACTTTTTCAGACTAAGCCTTTGAAAATTAATTTTTTGTTACAGTTTAATTTCATGAGTGCAGAATTTCTATTACATGTAGGCCAGTTGGGTTGCAACAGCTGTAACAAAAATATTTATTTCAAGTCTAGTAATGTGTTATTTATTAATGCATTACGGTTATAATGATTCACTTACAGGACTATTGTGACAACGGCACCTTATCTTGAAAATGGAAATTGATAATATAAAATAGTGAATTAGCAATAAGCAAGAGAAAAAACTCAGAAGGTGCATACAAATGGACAACACGAACAGAATAATAGCCAGGCTTTATGTGGATTTGAATAGCATAGAAACTGAGAAATCCTAATAGAGGAAAAAAGACCGAACTTCTATAGGAATGTAGAAGTCTGGTTTCTGCAAACCTCATCTGTCATAAGATAATTATTGGAGAACTCATTTGATGTTGTAGGCCTCAATCAGAGAGAATTGCGGTGCTAAAATAAATGGGATCCATCACAACCATGCAGAGACCAATGGATAGCTTAATCCTGCATGGGACTTACTGGGGAGCATCAGAAACCGTTTGCCAGATGCAAGATAACATCAAGTAAATATTTAAGGCTGTAATCGTGCCACAGCATGTTAGAGGATAATAAAAGGCACTGAAAGGGAGTTAAATGTGTTTGGTTTAAACAAATCATTTAAACAAAGGGAAGCAGTGAGGCAATTTTACATCTAGATGCAGTGTTCACCTAACAATAAACCTGGCAAGGGCGAGCAAGCTCCCGTGGTCACTGAGAAGTGGTGGAGATTCTCTGGTGGGCTCTAGATACTTTACCATCCATTCTTTGTTTCCAGCAGCAGTTTTCTGTGACTTTGCAATTGTGGGGCTTTTATGCTGTGTGGTGGCAATCCCTTTGCTGCGTGGAGTACGTGGCACTAAGGAGTTTTGGTTAATGACTAAGTAAAAGTTGTGTCATCAGAGCCCAGCCAGGGTGTATCTGGGCACTGCTGAGTGTGCTTGGGCTCAGGACAGAGCTGGCTCAGGTGAGCTGTTCAGCACTGGAGAGTGTGTGCTCCAACACCTTGTTTGTGCAGCTTGTGCCTGTTTACATTTTCATCCTACAGTAGCTTCTGTGGAACTTTTAATTGCTTCGTTTCTTGCCTTCTGGCTATTTTCTTTGTTCTAGGTGGTTGAGTGATGGACATCTACAGAAAGGAATGAATGTTATGGCTTTGACCTCTTTCTGCCTAAAACTTGAGCCAGATTCCCATTATTTTCACTTTTCTGTGAATAAATAAAGGAGATGAACTGAACACACAATGTGTCAGCTCGCCACGCAGTTTCTGGTTTGTTCACCCACAGCTGTTTCAAGTGCCCTTCCAGGCAACTGCCCACAGCGGGACACTTTGTCTAGACATGATGTGAAGCTAAAGCTCTTAGTCAGACTCTATTAATACATGATCTGCAAAGCATTCCTGGAGAGAAACTTCAGCGCAGATCTGTCAAATATGGCCAAGGGAAGCTCTCTTTTGTTGTCTTACCTGGTGGGAGAGAATGACTTCTGATGGGTAAGGGCAAGGTCTGAGCCCCAGCATCGTGAGCAGTGTCACCCAGCACGGCTTCTGGAGCTCTCTGGTGGTTGAGTCAGCCCTAGCGTCAGCTCCTCAGCTGCGACACAACAATTACAGCAGTAATTCAAGGCAGAAAATTGACATAATTGTTTAATGTATGTGAGTGACAGTGAGTCATCTCTGATCATTGTGTTTAGCTGCCTGGATATCCACAGGCACCCACGGCAACCACAATCCCACATCTGCATGCCAGCTCAGGACAAGGAGAAGCAACTCACACTCACTGTCTTCTTCCTTCCAGAGAGGGCTTCATGAAGTGGGTTTGATCCCAAAAGACCAAGGCAGTGAGAGGTAGGACCTACTGTGGACAGGGCTTTGAGCAGGGTGGGATAGCATGTCTGTTACCTGCAGCCTGTACCCCCTTCTCCTTAGTGTGGAGACAAGCTGGTGCCTACAACAGCGAGCACACTGACAGTTGTGTATCTGATGTGAAATGAATAGTTAAAGGCGGACTAAAGGACTAATAAAGTTTTGCAAAATCTCTTCAGGGTTTCGGTTCAGGAGCAGAGTGAGATGGTAATGTGGAAGTTACAGGTTTGTAGATTTAAAAGTAAAAGGAAAGGTAGATTTGTTTTCAACCTGCGAAGACCTCATTTCTTAAATTAATTCTGTAAGAACCCATTAAAAAATGTTATTTTATGTTCTCCAGCAGTCACTTAAGATGCAAGTGAAGCCGTGGGGGATAATATTACAAATACTCTAAGTGCTTCTGTGGCATATGGGGTGGGGAGCTGTAGAGAGACTCCTACCACTGGTGATTAGGAACTGCACAAATACTGCAGAGCACACGGTTTGCAGAGCTGAACTGTCCACAGCAGCATTGCAATGCTCAGTACTGAGCGCTTGTAGGACCTCCATTCTCCAGGACTTGTTTTGACAGTTGTTTGGGCCAAATATTCAGCTATTGCAAATTACTCTGAAGCCTTTCTTGATTTACTTTTTTTTTCCTGTTTACCTGGAGCTGGTATAAATCCACAAGTTCCAGACATTTACAGCAACAAAAAGTCCTTCCCATGTTTTAAAGTTTTTCAACCAACTTCCAGAATAAATGTTTTCATTTATTTTGAGCTGCGTGAAGGCCCAGTAGGCACAAGTGCAATAATGACATGAAATAGGGACTTGTCTCTAATATGGATGGTTTCAAAGCAGTACAAAAAGTGATTGTATCCCCAGAGGCAGCTCCCCAACTTCAATCTGCAGTACGCAACATCTTTCCTTAGTTTGAAAAGAGTGGCTTTTTCTTCTACTAAAATAAAGACGGCTTACTACCTTCTAAACACTAGAAACTAATTGATAGCTCAGTATTGAAACAATATCTTTTTTCTAAGAAAGACATTTGTCTTCGCTAACTTTGATATACTGTTATAAGCTAGAGGAGTTCAGTATTCACTTCATGCACTGGAATGTGAGATGTGATGATTTTTTTTTTCTTAGAGCTCTGCTGTGCTCACTGCCTTGGGTTATTTTTTATGTCATTTGCAGTGCTGAACACCAATGTGAGCATATTATGCAATGTAGTGTAAAAAAATACATAAAGGCAATAAACACCACTGTTATTTCGGCTTTAACAGAATAGACTTATTTGATCGTTTTGCCTTTTGGTTTCTGGAAAAGTTAATTCCAAATAGTGTATCTTGAGTGTTTATGGGCATTGTAGAAGTTGCTGCTGCAGAGCAGCTGCCCACGGCTGGCAGGGGTTGGTAGCTGTGGGAGCTCAGGGAGCAACAGTCACCTGGGCATGGAGGTCACCTGTAGCAACACCTGAATTGCCCGCTGAGTTCTGTGGAAATGTGTGCTGGTTTGTAAAGATTTAACAGTTATTTCTTTTCCACAGCCTTGTCACTATGCCCTTCCCATTGGTGACAACATATCACTCGGTCATGAACAACCGCAAGGTACGTCAGCCTTGGCCAGACTGTATTGAGCAGACTGGCTATCTGCTAGACCAGAGTTGCTCATCTGAGTTACTTGTTTTATTTGCTGTTGTGCAAACACATGGTCTTGAAATTCCTTTTGGATCAGGCTTTATTCTAGAGTGCCAGTGGTCTTCTGTTCCAGGTTGTGTGTGTGGCCATCCCAATGTAGCTGGGGGCATGTGGATGTCATTGTGAGTGTACTCTAAGCTACATCAATGGCAGCTTTCTTGATTTATCTTCTCTCACTGCTTACACATCTGCTCAATGAATTGAGTGGCTCTGTGGCCTTTGTGCTCCCATCTGAGAGAATGCAGCTTAGAACAGTGGGAGGAACAAGGAAATCTTGTCATGTGCTTACACAGCCTGTCTCAATACCACCACCAGGCCATGCAGATGTGGGCTAGGTTGTTTTCTCTGTTTTGGGGAGCCAAGAAGGTCCTGCTCATCCACTGCCCATCTGCAGGGCAGCAAGAAGAGGGCTACCAGGACATCTCACTGAGGAGTCCGCTTGGTGAGGGAGAGGCTGGTAGCTTTATGCTTGCTGAGGTGAAATTTACTCCAGTTTCTTCTGAGAGCTTCTGTCTGTTCCAGCTGGAATAAACAGGCAGTAAAAGTCCTCCTCACACGCACCCTCATCTGTCAGGTCGGTGTCAGCCAAGTCACTGAACGTTTGCTGTTCACAGCAAGGTAGCGAGATCCTTCCTGCTGTCTGTGACCCGGCGCTGATCACCTCCCTCACTTTGCTTTCATATGGTCTAGCAGCTGTCTCAATGAATTGAAAGATACCCCTTTGAACGTAGTAATATAACATTTAAAGTCATGCTTTACGAAGATTATTATCATTCTGGTGCAGTGAGGCTGCTGGTACTTAGCGGATGTGCTGCCCACCATGTGGAAGTACCACGATACTGTACAAGAGAAAGTTGCTGGGTAGTTGAGAAAGATCTCCATACACAGAACATGTAGCTGGGCTCTACAAGCGTGATCATTAAGGCAGACAGTAACTGGAAAGCAGGTAGTTTAATCTTCTGCTAATTTGGCTCGGTGCTGATTAAATTGATTAACGGTGAAAAGCGAAACCCCTCTGTGTAAAGGCAGCAAGTGCATTGTAGCTGCGCTGCCTAACAGCGATAGCATAATTGCACATGGATTTACGTAGTGTCCGAAGGGATTTAGATAAGTGTAGCGAGGGGAAAAAAATATTTTCAAGTACAATTGCTACACTCGTGTCAAGTGAAGGCTTTTGAAATGTGGTCCTTTTATTGCAGGCAGGGAAGCGGGGGGGAAATGCAGTATTGTGAGTACTGTTGCACATCATTCTCAATCGATGTGCTGTTCAAGGGGATATAATGACTTAACACTTCACGGGCCAGACTGGGGGGTGGGGGGAGGCTGGCTAGTTGTCAAATTGTTTGAGGTGCATTTTTCCGTTACAGTGTTGGTCACCTGGGTGTTTGAGAGTTGCTGGCTGGGGACAGCTGGTCCAGCAGTGGCTTCTGCAGTAGGAAATACACTGGTAAATAGAAATGACAGTGTAGGCAGAGGATTCTCTTGGTCACGTGAATGCCTCTGTTGAGACTACAGTTCAAAAGCATTTCTCAGGGTGCTGGAAGTTGCTGGCAAAATTTTTGGGGATGCAGAAATCACTTGTAGATGGACGTGAATTTAACTAAAGCTTTAGTCCAAGAAAGGAATATGAGAAAATGTTACGGCCTGTCATTTGTTTTAGAAATGAAATGTTTTGTGTATTTAGGTGTTTGTATGCACAGAGACACAATTTGTATCAGCTTAATCGTTAACCAGTTGAATATAAATTTTACCCTTAAAATGAAGAGGAATGTTAATTTCAGGTTACGTTGTTTGTTTGTTTTTCTTTTCTGAGAGGATTTTTCTGCTGTTCATTCAGCAGCTCTGTACATAGCTGTGGTCAGAGCCATTCGTCCCTTCAGGCAGAGCTGCCAAACCAGAGCAGCGTGTGGGGGTCTGCTGCTTCCCAGGGCTGTGGGAACACACTGTGCACCTCTCCATGGCATGCTGAGAGGATTTTTTGCTCCTGTTGATTAGTTTTCTGTGCTTTGCTTTGAAAGATTTCCTCTGAGGCCATTTCTCAGAACATCTCTTTCTATAATGAGTTTGAATTTAAACCACTCCATTTCTTGCCTCCTTCCTTTTGTTAATCCCCAGTAAATGAGGCAAGTAATTGGGAGGTGTCACCTGGCGTTTCATGAATGGTGCTTCTATTCTTGTCCCCTTCTTCCAAGAAGTATGCCCAAGAGCTTCAGCCATGGAGAGCTTCTGAAACGGAGTCCTAGACTATTGTGCTGCTGCTGTTCCCAAGAACTATGAGGGAGCTTTCTTTCAGATTTCCAGGAAGGATGCAGTCTTTTATTTGATGATTCTGTTGCCTCTTGCAGGCTACTAGTCCTTGTTTTGCTCTTCCAAGATGATTCTGATTTCTATTAGTTCTTTCTTCGTGTTCCGTTTTTCTTTCCAACACTAGGGAAGTTTATGTCTCCTTTTGTAACCCTGCTGTTGTCAATAGATGCTCTATAAATAGGAAGAAAGAAGCTGCAGGCATTCCCACTTCTCTTGACTTCCTGTGTCATTTGCAACTATTCTTCTAGCTCCCAACAGGGCTAGATTAATAATTCAATTCTTATTAAAGTGATGTTGCACAAGAGCATTCTAATATTTCATAAGAGGTGAACCATAGCTCTCCAAAGCTATCTCAAAAACTGTTAGCTTCCCACTTATCCCTGGATTTTCTAGTGGTTCTGTTGTTACCTCCTCCTCTCCTTCCTGGTTTTTTCCACACTGCAAGAATATTCTCTTAGAAACAACAACGTTCCTTGATTATTTTTTTTCCCAACTTCTTCAGCGGAGGGAAACATAGATTTACTATTGTGCATTATGTGACTCCAAGATACTCTCTGCATCGAGTTGGTCAGAGTGGGTTTTGTGGTAGATGGGGGTGAATGAGGGGTGTGAGCAAGCTCTCCTTTCCATCCAGGGCTGCCTTCCATCTCCTTCTGTCCACCAGGCTCACTTCCTTGCATCTTTGGAGCAGAAAGGAATGGCTGATCCACAAGCTGCGTGCTGGTGCGTTAGGTGGCAGCCAGAACTTGATCTGAAGAAGCAACATCTTTGATGGCTGTGCGGTTTGAATGGGTTATCTGCTGAAGCTTGCCAAGCAGGTCCTGCTGTTTCAGTGTCATGCTATTTCGGTATCCTCGCTTGAGCCAGCCCTTACTTCTTCCTGAAGTACCCTCAATAACACTCCGGTGTGCTTAGCACTCTGCCGTACGCTGCTCTGTGTGCCTGTTGCTCTTGATATGCACACTCCGGGAAAATGAATAGTACACTGTAAATTACTATCTTGTCTGCTGTGGTGTGTGGAGCATCCCACCTGTTTGGAAAGCAGCCAGCTTACGTTTCTTTTAGCAGATGGGAAAAGCAGAAAGCCACTCAGAGTAGGCAGGGAAGCAATATATATTCATTCAGCGGCAAGTGCAGTAAAGTGGTGAACTGAGCTGCAGAGTTAAATAAGTGTGGGCACGAGTCTTGCGTAGCAAACCCGCAGATCATAGTGGCTGGGAATGGAAAGGCAGAGCGGGTCTGCATAATAGAGAGTAAGTAGTGGATGTTACTTAGCCCTCAATGAGCAGGAGCGTGGATCTTCGCTTTATCACAGCTCAGAGGTGGAAGGCTGACAGTATTGCCTAGCAGCATCTGGAGAAGAAAGGGTAGTTCATCATAGCATCCCAGATTGGAAGGAACATCAAGGATCATCTGGTCCAGCCTTTCCTGGCAAAAGCGTGATCTAGACAAGGTGGCCCAGCACCCTGTCCAACTGAGTCTTAAAACTGTCCAGTGTGAGGGAATCCACCACTTGCCTGGGGAGAGCATTCCAGTGGATGATGGTTCTCCCAAACTACACTTTTGCATGTGGGCCCAGTAGGATCATGGTAATAGGCTTCTGCATCACTGAACAGTGACCAGATTAGAGTTAATCAAAGGCTTTTGGGCAGTTGATGGGTGTCTGGAATAGGTAGGAAACAAGGTTATGTGCAGAAGTGTTAGTGCGGTTTCCACGGGTGCTCTTAACACAGTTTATCAACGAATTTTTGATGTTGGATGTCATTGTCTCTATTATGCATAAGGATCTAAAACTCAGCCTTATCTTGGCTAGTCTTTTTTGAGGATAACAGCCTATTACTGCTAGCAGTTAATCCAATTACTCTTTTAGGTCAAGGAGGAGTGTTCTCTGCAAATATTTTTGGAAGATCTGAAAAAAACTATGCTGTGCAGTTGACCCAGAGAGAGCATATTTCAGAATTTTCAGCAGATCAAAAAGTTTAGTAATTCCTACACATATGGAAAGAAACATGTTCTCAAAGGTCCGCAGGCTTTTAGTTTTGACTGCAAGACAATAGTTGCTTATTTTTAAAATGAAGACATTTCACAATGGAAGGTTGTTTCGGAAAACAAAACCCCACTATCTAAAATCACCAGTGGAACTCTTTGATTTGGGAAGTGAAATCGGGGTTGTGCAAACCTTAAGCATTCATTCAGAATGAAATGTTTTGCTTCAAACAGGTTTTAACTGCATCCTTTGGGCTTATTTTGTTCCTGGCTCTCTAATAAGGATTTTATTGAGTGTATAGGAAGGGGCTGTGCAATAACTACCAAAGATCCATCTAAATCAGGCAGGAGAAATCCACATGTGGATGAACCCAAACAGATGTTAGTGGCATTTGTTCCTACTTTATTGAGGAGGAACGTGTCACACTTGATGAGCCAGATTGGATGTTCCGCTTTGCAGGTGCTTGACCAAGCCCTGGGAGCAGGACTGCAGCATTCCATCTCCTCCCACAGTCTTTTGCAGAGGGGATTCCTGTTCACTGCTTTCTTTCTCATCTAGGAATGAGATCCCCAAGTAGGTTTAGGATTTGGCAGAAATCTTTGGGGTTTCTTTGGCAGAAATCTTGATGCTTATGCTGCAGCCTCTGCTGTGACTGCAGCAGTTTGGGGCTGCTTGGATGAGATTGAAGCTAGCGTGGCTGGCTGCGGCTGCTGCTGGGATGACACAAGCCGATACAACAACCAAACCCCGTTATTCCATGCAGGATGGGGAACCTTCCCCAGGGGCTGGGTAAATGCTGAGGTCCAGGCTGCTGCTGCCGCCTATAGTGTTTGGGAATCACTGCCTTGCGTGGCAATCACAGCAGGAGCTGGGTTGCTGGCTTTATCATGAGGTTTATCAATGGCTATCAGTGGTGAGTTTAAATATTCCTGTGACATTCATGCCATAAATGGGAGTTTATCTGCCCTAGTGTAGACCTATGATTTTAGTCCTTCCAAAATGCCAGAAAGAATGGTTTATTGTGAATATACGTACCCTGGGGCTCTCAGCATGTAAAACTAACCAGACTAAGAAAAGTAAGGGAACTGAAGGAGGGTGAAGGAAACTTGTGTCAGGTAGTGACCTGAAAGTTCAATCAAGGGGGGAATGAATCCATGGAAGTATAAAATTTTTGTGCTAAAGTGTGTGGCATGCACAAAAACAACAGCCTAACAGGAACATGAGAATATCTTTTGCCTAGATGTTAATACATATTTCCCCCATGGTTGCTAAAGCCTTTAGCTAGCAGAGCTGAAGCATCTCGATGTAAAGTGTGGGGGGAGGAATTTATTGAACTTTTTGAACGGCTTTATTGAACTCTGAGTGATATCAAAGATTATTCAGTTTATACCCGAGCCAAGGCCTATGGACAGGGTTGATGTTATGGTTTCTGGCAATTCTAGATGGGACTGAAATGCAGTTGGACATAACAGAAAGACAGAAACCAGCAGAGTGTTTAGCTGCTGTGTTTATATAAAGTCAACATGTTTGAACTGATCTTGAAAAACATCCTGGTGCCAGCAGTCATCCTAAAGATCCTTTTCCTCTCTTTTGGTAAGGCTTAGAGTAAGGAGGAATTGTTTTCCTGCTGGCTTGTTGATAGTAAGTTTTTATTATTTTATCTATTTATTTATTTATTTTAAGGAATATGCTACAGGGTGATATTTAGCAAGTTCAGTGTTTTGATGTAGAAAACATAATAGTTACTGCAGCTGTTTTATGCTAACTGCTAAGCAAATTCCTCTCACATACACAGTTGCTGTGTTTTCAGTCTCCATCAGATTATGAGGGAAGGGTTGGGGGAAGAAAAAAGATACTGTTATTTTTTTTAAACTGTGAAGTATTTATTTACCATCTTCCAGCTGAGAATATACAAGTTCTTTACTAGTATCTTAATGACCCCCATCCATGACATATGAAGTCTTTTTCCCGTTGTACTCATGGGAAGATGGAAATGTCAATCACTGAGGTGTTTTACCCCTGAGGATGGGGAGGGCATGAGGGTGAGCAGCTGCTGAAGTGTAACAACGGAGGCGTAGCTGAATAGTGGAGGCTGGCACATCTGTCTTCAGGAAGGTGGCTGAGGAATGGAGATGTGCCTCAATGAAGGTTTCTTCTATCTGCTTTTGAGAACAGCACCCACATGAAGCTGGGCATCTGCCAGGCTTCTCATGGGTCTTCTGCTGCCCTCGTTGAGCCTGTTGCTGGCTTGTAATTACTACCCAAATTAGCTGATTTAAAGCTAGCTCCTGTATCTGTGGATTACACACAGGACTGTAAGTATATCCTAGATCCTGCAGTTAGCAGAGTCTGTCATGGAGCAACAACTGAATAAAACCAGTGTCCTTTGCTCCACATAGCACAGTATGTACTGCTTGGGATTTGTGTTAGTCCCTTGAAATGTACCCTTTCTCTCCTCCTCTGGTGTATGTGTGATTCTTTGAGTGTGCTTTTTATCCTATTAGCAAAATCACAGCAGATTCCTCGTGATATGTTCCCTTTTCCAAAGTGCTTGTTCGCAGTTGTTTAACACTGATCCTTTCGTGATTGTGCATTGATTATTTTTAGTTATCAAAAATGGACATTATCAGGTTTTTAAAGCTTTTTACTAGAATCTGTCTTGTTGAAACTTCCCTGTGGATTGTTTCTTGGAACCCTTAATTGAGGTCCTGGAGCTGTGGTTTCAGTGGCTCCATGAGGGTGTCTGGCTGTCATCATAGCAGGGAAAGGAGGCGCTGGGATCAGGAGGTGTTCCTAGTTTTGTAATAAATTCATAGCCTGACTTAAGGCCATTCATCATGTTAAGAAAAGGTTTTAGCTCTTCCCTTCAGAACACTGACGACAATTAAGTTATCCATACATCATTCCAGCATTAAGGCTTTATTAGAGCTGTGGTTCCTGGGGTTTGCTCCAGATGTCAGTGCTTTGATGAGCCTCAAAACTAAGACTCATTTACATCTGCTGTACTAGTTTCTGATGTGTTTCTGTTGATACCAGCATGTTCTTCTCTTCATTTACTGAAGGTGAGGTTCTCTTTGTGGCACATTCACCTTTAAACAAATCTGTGTGGGTTGTGATACGAGCATGTAGGTGACTGGTAAAAGGACCAGTTATATTTTCTTCACTTGTCTTAGTTAGTGAACTTGCTGGAGATAGGGGTGGACCTACCTAAGGATGTCAAGCAACTATTTGCCAAACACTTGATGACTGGAATTGGCTGAGTTGGTTTGCAGATGCTGCCTGAGCCCTCTGAGTTTACAGAAGCTGAGAAACCATAGCCCAGTGTCAAAGAGCTCTTGTGGCTCAAAGAATAGGTCCTTATGCCGTATCTCTGGGCAATCACCACTGCTCTGCCCCTGAGGAGTCTGTTGAGCAGCTCATAGCCTGATTTCTGCCTTTTGTTTTTTTTTTTTTCTCCACTAAAGTGGCAGTCCAGCACCACACAGCATTGAAACTTGTGGGTAATTCTCTGAGCTCTCACACAAGGACTTCTTGGGAAGGACTCTGCGTCTCAGAGGGTCAGCCCAGGGACATGCCTTTTGCCCACAGCAGAGTTTCTGACAGCAGGGCATGCTCTGCTGTGGATCAGCCAGCTTGCTGGCAGAAGGTAGCTGTACATTTCACTCCTCTGCTGGCTATTCATGTATCACAGTGCACATTATCCTTTATCCCTGCAAATGTCAGAGGGACGTGCCATGGGGCTCCCGCTCCGTTGACGTCAGCAACACAGCACAGGGCTCGCTGGTGGCTTTACACGGATGCCTGCAACACCAGCTTCTGTGCAGGGTCTTTTTTGTAAAGTAAGCCATCAGGGCTTGTTGCTCTTTGGCTTATCTTGGGTCTCGACTCAGTAATTACTCCCAGTGATTGCCCTTCAGTCTCAGGGCTGTCAGTGTGTTACACGAGCACACACGTACCCTTCAGACAAGCCAAAGTAAAACTAGTATTGTTAAGAGAGCAATTATAAGGAAGTCGAGACCTTGTGCTTCATTGACCCTCTGCTCTTTTTTGACCCACTTGTGCTTTCCCGTTAGCTCATGCATCCCTTTTAAGGGTATGTTCTGTGGATTATTAGCGTGTGCTACTGACGCTGCCTTCAGTCTAATGAATCAACACCAGCCAAGGTGTGAAGTGTCTCCTGTGGATTAATGAGGCCTTGAAAGAATGTGGCTGCCCACAGAAAAGAAAGACTATCAAGCTGAATCACTTATTTGTCACCTAGATATGACTCATGCTAGTACCATTCTTGGTAGGAGAGGAAAAATCAAGTGCCTGAAAATGCAAGAGGATAATACTTGTTGGAGGGGGTCCATGTTTAAATGTGAAACTTTTTTTAGAATGATTATATGCTGGCAGATACTTAGGAAACAGTTAAACTGGAGTAAGTTGGAGAATCTCAGCTTGGTTTTGGCTGTGGTTTTATATCTCTGCATCACACTATAAATAACTAGTAGTGGTTGGAGACTGTCTTTTGAAAAAGCGTTTAATTTTTGTGCTTGAGAGATGATCTGTGGCCTAAAGCTGTAAGCTGAGGAATCTCACTATCTCTATTATTTAGGCTTCATTTTTTAGATAGTGGAAAAGTGTTTCAATTCTTTCTGGTAATGTAATACTTTGAGGTAGCTGGAGCTTTCTGTATGCTATATATTTTATCTTTATACCATTTAATAGTCTGACCCCATTCAGAAAACATTTCAGACTGCGTATCATTTATATTATTAATGGCAGTATTGATTTATAAGATCAACTTTAAAAAATGACTTGCTGTTTTACAAGAAAACCATCAAAAGGATTAATGCGCTCTCTCTTTGTACATCTATTCTTCTGTCCATTAAAAGTGATGAGCAAGTCGAATGTCACTGGATTATCATCCTTGCTCTAAGGAACTGTGTATAATTATATATCCCGATAAAGGCATGTTCTTTTACTTTGGGGAATAGATACACTGATGTTGCATTACCTGCAGATGTGGAATGATTACTCCCTGATGTTAATGTGGAGATTGCCTATGGCTAGGCAATAAAAGCATGCTTTGTTTGCCTTTTTTTCTTAATCTGCATGCAGAATAGGTATAGGTGCTATAGGAGGGAAAAATAAAAGATGTAGGAGAGAACCTTGTTGCTTTTTGGAGCCGGGCATTGTTCTACTATTTATTAAAGCTGCATGAAACATATAGAGTGTTGATGTTTATGAGAAGCATTGTTTATAAAAGTAAATGTTTTCCCCACCCTTCTACCACTATGACTAAGATATTTTTCACCTTAGATTTTATTTTCCTTCCTATAAACTTTTCTTCCCCTCCTTTCTTTCCCCCACCCTGACATTATGTAGTTGATTTAATTCTCTAGATTGCTTTCCTCAAGCTCTAACTTGAGTTCATTTTGTTATGTGGTGACCACAGTTATGGATGACGCTCCCCCTGGCACACAGGAGTACATTATGTTACGGCAAGATTCCATCCAATCTGCGGAATTAAAGAAAAAAGAGTCCCCTTTTCGTGCTAAGTGTCACGAAATCTTCTGCTGCCCACTGAAGCAAGTGCACCTCAAAGAGAACACAGAGCCCGAAGGTTTGTGGCACTATGGATCCATGTTCTGTTTGTTTCTATTATTTTGGTTTTTCCATGTATGTCCCTAGAGTGTGCTGTGTGTTTTCCAGCCTGTGTCAGTGTAGCGCAACTGATGCAGGAAGCGTGATGCACTCCATGTCCCCCTTTGCTTGCCTGTTAGTGTCTGATTCAGCTATCACGGGACACTGTAATATAAGCCATGTACGGTATCATTCTAGACAAGGAGTAAAATGATGCTGCTTTTTCTTAAATAAAGTTTGTTTCAGCTCTCATCATTACACACTGCCCTTTTTTTGGCTGCCAAAAGTTGCTTGCTACTTAAACGGCATCAATTCCTAGTTGGTTCTTTCCAGTAACATTTCTGAAGCTGCGCTCTGCTGAAAATATAGCACTTAGGCTCAGATTCGGCTTGTCCCCAACACCTTTCACTCCATAAGGCTTCTGCATAGTGCTAGAGAATGCTCATGACAGCTGTACTTCAGCGAAGCAGGATGAAGTTTGTATGTAATGCACGCCTGGTCGCATTTTGGAAAATGAAATGCATGCAGAGCAGAAAAAAATAAGCAGAATGTTTTCCTTTTCAGATAAAGCAAAGGTATGGTCTCTTCTAATGCTGTGTTTACTACTATGAAATTATTAATGAGCTGTCTCTATATTTAACTTGTTCGTCTAGTGTACATAAGATTAAGCTATTTTAAATCTTTTTTTTTTTTTTAATATCTTCTCTTATTGTTCCGTATGTGTTTTGCATTACTGCCTCATATTCCACATGGTAAGCCTTCTACTTTTTGCATAAGCTCCGATATCTGCCACAACAAATAATGCTGCTGCTGGTAGATGTATTTTAAGATGAAATATTCAAGGCTGGATTCTGCCACAATTGAGTCTGCAGGAATGGCAAAGTGAGCGGGTTGGAATCATTCCTCACAAATCACTTGTATTATTCTCTCTGTAATGATGGCCATCAGATGCTGAGCTGTCCCTATTAGGCCAAAATATTTCAGTCGATTGCTTTCTAATGTTACATACCCAAAATTTTCTATGAAAGTCCTTTGCACCACTCCTGGGAGACCTGTGTCTTTTATTAAAAGCATTTCTTTCCCATCTCCCCAGAAATATCAAGTCTGACACAAACGTTGGTGTGAGGTGTGGGGAGGGTTTTTTTGTTTTGGTGGTGGTATAACTGAACATTAAAACTGGGGTTTGAAACATGACGTCTAATTCTCCTCTCAGTCCTGAAGCTGACTTTAGAGGAGTTGTGATTTCATAATTCTGAACTCAATAAACATGAAGGAAAGGTGAATCCCATAGCACTCTTCTGGATTAGCAAATGTAATGAATTCCCTATCATCTGTCAGGGTTTCTGCTGTTCACGAGTGAATTACGAGCCCAGAGCTGTTCGTGTCAAGCTCCTCTAGGATGATGACAGCTGAGCTGCTAAAGGTGCTCAGCATCCTCCTCCGCAAGTGGTATTTGGTGAATTGAAAAGTTTCATGTGAGCCATAAAAAGAAGGGCCCTTAAATGTCATCATTGACTCCTGTGCTGTATTTCAATATTTCCTTGTATTCATATGGAACTCCAGCCGAAGCTCATGGTCATTTCTGTGGGATTTATACTGGGAGTTGAATTCCTGCTGGGGACTAGCTCTTAGCTAGGTCTGCTCACTTGAGCATGCCATTAGTGTGTAAGTTGATTTATTCACTTCAAGAGGAAAAAGGAATGCGGTGGTATGCTGGGCCTTTTATCTCCAGAGGCATGGTTTGGCTCAATGTGGAGGAATTCAGAATCTTCCAGGAGAAGCTTGCAAGGTGCCAGGCTCTAAGTGAAGACCTGGGGAGCATCAGTTCTGCCGTATTGTCGCCTGGAAGCCAACAGTTGTTCTTCTTAAATTCTCCATAAATCTCCATCCTGTCTCCTCTCCGGCAACAGCTGTGTTACTCTTTCCTCCATGGCGTATGGTATTGTTAATCATTCTTACTGAAAAGGTTTAGTTCTAAGAGGAAAGCTTTTCATCTTTTACTGCACTATATAAGCATGAATGTTTCTTTCTTTCCCCTTTTTATCCCTTCACTTCTTCTCCGGGAATTTTACATTACTAGACAGGATAGTACTGGACATACTGGAAAGTATGGCAGCTAAGAAGCTGTTAGGAAAGTTCTCCAAGTAAAATGTCATGATGGAGGTTTTATGGAAAATTGCAGACTTAAAAGATGCTGCAGAGAGTATAAAAATGCACCTTTTTCATCTGCCGAGTAACGACCTGGGAACACATAGTAAATTCTGAATGTTTCGAACTTTGCAACTCTTTGCTTATTTCATTTAGATGATAGATTTCTTCTCTGCACTTTCTAACCACTTTCATACAGGGTTAATGCTTGGGGGAGCCTCTTTTATCACTTCAGGATTTGAACTCCCTTGGCCTGTATAATGATACCAGGTAAAAGATTTTCCTGGCTTTTTGTAGGGGTGTTTGGGGAGTGTTCTACTATTTGCTGAAGGACTGAAGTATCACCTCACTCTGGTATCTGAACCAGGTGGCCCATCATTTCTCATATCTTGGGCCCATTTCTAAAAAAGAAGAGAAAGAATGAGAAAATTAGATCCATGTTTCCTAAATTAATCTGTCTTGCTCTCTTATTCTTTTCCTGATACCCTGCCTGCCTGCTTGCAATGTCAGCATTTTTCACAGCACCCAGTTGCCTCAGCAGAATAGGGCTGGGGTCAGTACATTTGCTATCAACCTGGGGGACATGTGGAAGGACCTTGGTCCAGTAGCTATGGCAAGGACAGTCTTTTTTTAAGTGGTAGAAAGGAGGACAAAAGGAAATCCCAACGCTGTTATCGTCCCAAAATGTGGAAATTTCCATTTGGGTCCATTGCCAGCCGGATGATGTTTGTTGACCTGGATTGCAGTTCAGATAGGAGGCTGCCTCTCCTAATGCTACAGGAAACTTCGGAGTAAGTTAAAAGATGAACTGCTGCTTTATTCTGCATCATTCCAGCTCTGTTTTGTCAAAGTCATTCTACAGTTTACAATGTCATGGATCTCTCAAATGCAATAAACCAAGCTGACCTGACATCTTTACCTGCGTGTTAGATCCTGTGAGCATTGTGCATTGTTTACAACTATATCCCAGCAGCAGCACATTCCCTCAAGCCAGGAATAGCCGGATAGCAGGAGAAGGGCCATCTGAAGTACATTTTGCAGCTATTTGTTCTCTTAAATAGTTTAAACATAAGCTGCTGCTAACTGTATAAAACATGGTTACATAAAAGAAGTCTGCTCCTGGAAAGCTAATTTGAGTTGTATTATTACATCCAGAGGAGGGAATATAATGAAAGAAATGTTTGTTAAAAACACCCATTGGTTAGTCATAGTCACATAATCAAGAGTCTTGGCCTCTTGCCCACAGTTCTGTTTTCATGTGGGATTTTGGGGTTTTTTTTTTGTTGTATTTTTTTTCATAACATTTCGTCTCCCTCCAGGCATACATAACCTTTTTACACAGAAAAGCAGACAAGCATGGCAAAATATGTTTTGGGGATGGGGAGAGGGAAATCTGGGATAGCAGCTGGTAATGAGGAAAGGCAGCTTTCCTCAACCAACAGGAAATCTGATTAGATAGAAAATGTTAAGGATGCTAATGTGAAACAAGCAGCTTTGAGGTTGCCCATGACAATGGCTTGTTATCTTCATCCCTAGCAATGGGATGACTGGCAGAGCCGGTCCTGGGGGCGAGGGAGAGGTAGGACATTATGTGGGAGGCTGGATTTTCCACCTACTCCATGTGCACACATGGTTTTGTCATCAACACAAATGTTGTCATACTGAATGTCCCTTTGGAGCTCCAAGTGTCGCGTCACCACTGATAGTACTGTTACTTGGCGCACTAATTACACACTTTTCTTCTAGACCAAATCAGTCCTATTAGCCCAGCTCCCACATTTAATTATGTTAATGTGGGTGCATTTCTGCATTTTAGAGGAGAAAAAAGAAGGGGGAGGAGAACCTGTATTTGAAATCACAGAGAACGGAGAGGTTTTTAAACTTCACATATTGTTCAGACTTGAAAAAGGTTTTGTATTCCAGTGGGGGATAATAGAGATGATCCGTGTGAAACAGGTACAGCTCCCTGTGCCAGGGGTGTCAGAGGGTCAGACTCAGCACACTTGGCTGTGGGACATCAGTGAGAAGGTTTAGCATCTGTGCTGTGGGTGCATTCAACCCCAGATTTAATCTAGACCAAGAGCCACCTGAAGGAACTCACTGGTTGATTGAACAGGGGCTCCTACTGAATTATACTGTCCTATTTAGAAGTTTTCTTAGGGTTATGGTCCCTTGATGCTAAATTAATCATATTTTGTAATCTTCCATGATGCTTTTCATCATGTCTTCTGCTTTCAGTGGAGGTGAATTCTGCTTTCAGTGGAGGTGAAAAGTGAAGACTTGGTATCCCATGTGCCAAAGCTCTTGCCGACATGAGTATTTAACCTTTTCCTGCTGCAGCTAAGCTGTCTGTCCTGGAGAAGTTCATCTCAGGGAGGAAGGAGGGAAGGCAGGTAGTCTGCTGTTGCCTGGTGTTGTACCCTGCAGCCTTCAGTGCTCTCATCATCACCTTTTCCCTCAGCAAAACCTTGTTCTTGAGTCTTCTTTTGCCTGCACCTCTTGGGTCCTCCTTTGGGGAACATGAAGCTTTTGCCTTGCCTCACTCCTGAGTTCTGGCACTGGCAAGAAGCAGCAATGAGCAACACATGAGCCTTGTCCAATATTAAATGAAAATAAGCTCTAAATCCTGTCTGTCTGGATGCACATGGAGTTGCTGCAGCTATGGGACCACACTGATGTTGAAAGATGGTCTGAAGGGAGTGACATAAACCACAGAAGACAAAGGTCTGAAGATGCCATTATTATAATGGCTTTTTTTTCTTCAGAGAGAAACTGACCTTGGCTTTAGTTATTAAATGATAACCTTCTGTTTCAGGGCATTGGGAGGCAGTGGTGACAACTGAACTCTTATTTTCTTCAGATGCTAGTACATAAAGCAGAATAGCTCAGTCCTGTAAGTGGCTGAGCCCTCTTGCCCTGATCCTCCAAAGCCTTTAAGCACACGATTAACTTTAAACATGAGTGCTCCCAGCAGAGTCAAAGGGGTTGGGATGTATTTAATGAGCTTACCTGAACGCAGTCTGGGTCTGGCTCGGGTTCAGGCTCAGGCAGTGCAAATCCAGAGTAATTCCACCAAAATCCAAAATTTACTCAATATTTACTTGTCTGCCAATGAGATCAGAACCCCCTCATAGCATTTAATTTGCTTTCTTTCCTTACTCCCTTAGGAGTTTGTATGGTCTATATTGCCACAATGACTCCTGATGGAATGTGCGTGTCATCATAGCACTCCTGTGCAGTAGGAACGTGAATGACTTGATCAGTGACAGTAGCACTGCCTACTGAATCAGCTGAGCTCAGGTACTTAACTATTACCTTTAGTAAATTCTGGGATGCGATGCTTATAGCCATGCAGAAATGGAGCAGAGTTGGGAATTCAACATTTTCCCATGGACTTAAACATAGAATCTGAGTTTTCTGTCTTTCCCTTCAGCAGCAGCTCTGCAGCAGCCTGTGCCAACTGAAGTGCCGACTGCCTCCAGCCCTCCCTTCCTCTCACCACCTGCCATGTGCTTGTGAGTTGACCCGTGCTTCAGGTTAGCCAAATTTGCTCTCTGTAGCATCACAGAGGTTTAAGTAATGGCATTAGGAGCTGTCTTAGTACTTTATTTCAAGACAATGCATTTTAATTCTCAATCTGGAGCCACTGAACAGGTCATAGCAACCTAAAGAGAACTCATCTCTTACCCTCTTACCTTACCTGTGTAGTCTTACAGGCAAATCTTTAATCTATGCCTTTCGCTATTTTGCTCTCATCTCAGAATAAATATTCGCCATGGAGACAGTATCTGGCACTTAGCATATCTGAAGTAGGACATTTAGACCAAGTGAGTCACACTGATGTTCTTATCTCATCTGTAAAGGACTCTTTGAGAGCTTCAGAGAGTGCTCCTTGTACGGAGAAAGGCATTTGTCTTGCTGTTTTCATTCCATGAGTCTCCTGAGAAAGCATCAGACTTCGGTCTTCAATTTGTCCTCATTTCAAATAAGAAGATGTAGTTCTTTATTAATAATGAAGGTTTTTCTTTGTACCTTATTCAGCTACATGGCCCATCATAATTATTGCATGACCCCTTATCAGTGGTAACGTCTGTAGTGTTTAAATATTGGCCTTTGGCTTGAGAGCACACCAATTTTTTCATGCTCTTTTAGGTTGGGACAACTCCAGAAACAAAGAGTTGTTAAACTTTTTAGCTATCACTGGGAAAGGTGTTTGCTTTCCCAAGACAATCCCAAGCAGACCATACCGCAGAGAGCCCCTTGCTGCTGTCCCAGTGCAGCATCACACAGTGGTGTTAATTATCTCAGGGATAATTAACAATAAGTAACTCACAGTATTATGTTGCAGCATGTCCGTGACTTCCAGTTCCAGGGTTAGCTGAGCCCATATCTAACTCGGGGGGTTCTGCTCTTCATTCCATCAGCAGCCTGGGCCTTCAGCAGCTGATACCTCTGAGTGCACAGAAGTGAAGCCACAACAAACAGCAGGGTTTGTCAGAAAGTCTGGCAGAGCCCTTACTTCTAGGACTATCTGGAAAAGAAGAGTCTGGTCTCCATGTGCTTCCTCAACTCTGTTTTTCCTCTCATGCTTCTCCTTGTTGTGGATACCGCTCTGTCTGAGCTGTGGTTTCTTTCAGAACGAAGCTGAGGAGTTTTCACAGCAGTGCATTTTATTTCAAGTATGTGGTGAGGTTGCTCTGCAGTGACATGGCTTAGGGTTCTCTTACGGTTGCGTAAGCGGTTAACTTTTCATCTTGTACTTCTGTCTCTATTTTTCCTTTTTTTTTT
>JAAGNO010027668.1:35689-139185 GCA_033439905.1 Ceryle rudis
CTTAGGGTTCTCTTACGGTTGCGTAAGCGGTTAACTTTTCATCTTGTACTTCTGTCTCTATTTTTCCTTTTTTTTTTAAAATGTCCTGACCTGAAAAGCTAAAGAAACTGAAGAAGCTTTACCCCAACCTCAGTGAGCACAACAGAGGTCCAAAGATTGCAAAAGGACGGAGTTTTCCTAGAACACTTAATGTAAATGTTTTTCCAGTAATATCTGAGTGTTTGGGAAAAAGTGCTCAGAATGTTTCATATCTATTTTTTTCCCTACTGGTGTCTATCTACAGAGTTTTCCTGCTGCGTGCGAGTTCTTTTATTTCCTTATCTGCTTAAAAAAGCCTCAGCTTTTGTAGGAGAGTGCAAAATATTTGCATATCTTCTTTTAAGCCAGCCCCTGTTCTCCAGGACAGAAAGGTGTGCTGTCAAGCATTGCTGTTCAGGAGGACTGAAGAGGTGATGCTGGGTATTGATCCCAGTGTGCATGTTTGTTTCTTTCTACCACGTGTTTGAAAACACTGAGACAGATTTATTTATTTTTTTTCTGAAAGACTGAGATTACAAAGAGAAAGGTTAAAACCTAAAGATTATAAGGGACATAAACCTGCAAAGGTTCTGACCTGCAGAGGTGTATCCAGCATCCAGCTGTACACCTCTTCAAGTGACACAGTGTTCTTTGAACTCCTGCTCTAAAGAAAATGATGGTGCAATTTGGAAATAAGGAGAAATCCTTTCTTAGGCATCTTGGATGCTCCTCATCTGAAGCTGTGTGCCACCATTTTCAAGTGTGCTAAATAATTCTTGCATGTTGATTTAGCAAGGCAAAGAAATGAGGAATATCTACAACTTCCTGCACGAGAAGTCTTTAGGTACCGGCTGCCTTTCACGCTTGACATTTCCATATTACACAACAGTCACTTCTGGAAAGGTTATTGATGCAACTGTGTTAGTTCTCACTGTTCTACACTATCTGGTCAATTTTAGCTTTTACAACAGAATAAAAATCTCGTGACCACTCTTCAGATTTGAGCCAACATCATTAAGACAGATTTTCATTTGCTTTGTGTGTCCCTTGGCATAGAGAAGTCAGAAGAGCACCGGTGTATAGAGAAGTGACTGAGCGTAATGTTATGCAAATATCTAAGCATCTCGATTGTTTTGCTGGAGCCCTATACAGAAGACAAAATGGCCCAACCCTGCTTCCTCTTAATTGCGCTGATTGAGGGCAAATTTAATTTCCTCTTAATTGCTCTGAATGCCCTATCCGGGGAAGTGTTCAAGACGAGATTGGACAGGGCTTTGAGCAACCTCATCTAGTGGAAGGTGTTCCTGCCTGTGGAACTAGATGATCTTTAAGGTCCCTTCCAACCCAAACCATTCTATGATTCTAAGAGGTTTGGGTTTCTTAATAAGTATTTTCTAAATAACATCTTCACCTTATGCTCGGTTTCCCTTCTTGTTCCAATATACCTGCCTCAAGGATTTTTTTCCTTGGATCTTGAGGAAGAGGGACATGTCATCATGTCACACATCAGCTGTGTTTCTTGCATCTTTGATGAGAAGATTAGAGGCTTAGCTAGCCCTAGAGCTTCACATCCTTGGAGGATGAAACCAAGAGGTTTACTTTAGAGGGTTGAAAAAGTATCTATACCCCAGAATCAGCAGAACTTACTCCATACAGCAAGCTGGTACATCAGCATCCACTGAAAATGCATCAACGAACTGTCACGAGACCTCTCAGGGCATGAAGGGCTCTGATGTGAGTAAACTATGTGCTAGTGACTTCAGGAAGAGGGGTGGTTTTGCTCATCTCTCCTGCCTGCCCTCATTGACATAATTGTTTTGGAAGCTTTACTGACTTTGACTTCAATGTTTTGAAGGCAGATGGGGGTGCAGAAAAAGAATGAGCTGTAAAGACCATCTGCAGGACAAGAATCTGAGACTGCAGTGAATGCAGTGCTAAGTTTTCTGTCTTCTGAAAAAAAAGCGTTAACAGCATAAACCACATTTGTGGGGACTGTTGGTCTGTTCTCTAAACCCGCCTCTCCTCCGAACAGTCATGTAGTTTTTCATTTCTGCATCAGGTGATGCCAAATACGACACTTAGTCACAAGACTTGTTAAAAATGTAGAAATTATTTCAGTTTTGCACCTTTGCTTCATCGGTGCCTGCTCCTGTTCTTCTGCCTCTGCAACTCCAGCTTGTTTGAGTCGGTAGCTGAAGACTGAGCTTTACTCTCTAGTTGCTCTTACCTCTGGTGAGTATAATATTTCATTATACTCATATATACTCATATATTTCATTATACTCATATGCTCAATATCTCATTTACGGGGCAGAGCTGACATCAAATATTGCTGGTGTCTCTCTAATATTGTGAGTAGAAAATGTTGAAGCTTCACATAGGATGTTCCCGTTTAATGATGAGCTATCAGCATTAACCCAGCAGAGTTCATATGGCTGGCCTTTTAATGATAATTTTAGATTAAATACACTGTAAAAACAACAGCAAGCAAAAATTTGAATAGGACTTTATCTGGCAAATTTTCTTAAATTCAGTGATCACTTCATCACTTAATAAAGTGAGTGATTTCTTAAATCACTTGGATATTAAATTAGATAAATGTAAAAATGGCAAGAAATTTTGCTGGTCTTTGTACTACTAATAAAGGAGCATGTTTAGGAAATTACTGGTTTAACCAAAAAGAATTTCATGTAGTGCAATTAATAATATGTGCAGTGAAATGTACAGTCAGTATGATATGGTTCTGGGTCTATAAGAAAAAATGCAGTGCTAGTTATTTCAAAGTTGCAGGAAGCTCTGAGTCAAAACAACCTTTCCTGCTGGTGCTGAAGAACAGGGTTGGTTTTTTTTTTACGATATGCAATTGCTACTCAAGTGAAAGTTACATATTCTTTAAAATTCAGATGTTCTGCTTTGAAAATTTCTTTCCCCTTGATAGTTTCCCTCTTAATAACAGACAAGGAGGTTGTTTAAAATCAGTTGTCTGCCAGGTTGCTGAGCTAGCTACCTTCAAGGCATTCTGATTAGCCTTGAGGAAGACTAAACGGATCACCAAAAGGTTCCTGAATTAATGTGGAATCCTCTTTAATAAAGAGTGATGACATTATAACCAAGAATTAGTAGGTTATTTTAATGGATGGCAATTTCTCCTACAGAGGTTTCTCTTGGCTGCTGCTTCTTTGTCACACCAAGGTACATGTTTTCCTAAGGATGCCTGTTCTTTGTGTAAATAACATTTCTTTCAAATTCAGAATGTAGGAGAACATTTGTTAGGACATAATGGCAGCAGATGCTCAGCTTATGCAGACTGGTAGCATTGGGAACCCTGAGAACTCTATTGAGTTGCTAGGTCATGCCCACTGAAGATACTTTGAAGATAAATGTACTTTTCATTTGCTGAAAAATACTTCTATTCCACATTCCTATTAATTTTAATGAAAGCAAGTTGCAAATCAGTGTTCACTAATCATCATGATGAAAGCTGGGCTTAACAGGGTGGCAACAATGACTGGAGAATGAGTATAAAAACCAGCAAGGAGGAGAGTGCAATTTGTGAACCATAAAGCACCATGGTACTGAGGAGGAGAGGCTGAAATTAAGAGAAGGTGAGTCTGATGCTGGAGAAGAAAAGTCTGTAGGAGAGTTGTTAAGAAGCTGGTGGTGTGGGCAGGTGAGCAAGGTGCATTTGGACGAAGTTGTTGGCTGCAGGTGAGATCCAAAATTGAAAGAGAGAGAGATCCCTGAACTCCCAACAGAGTTACAGGGCTGATGCATTAGACAGGACTTGGGACCCCCTTCAGAATGGAAACAGGGGAATGAGAGAAATGACCTGGAGAGGAAAGAGATTTCCAAAGAAAAACAGATTGGTTACTCAGCTGCAACTTTGTTTTGAGAAGCATCATCTTTATCGTGCTGGAAACATGGTCTGTTCTCCTTGGGTTGTTCTGCCTCACCCTGTGTAGATCAGATCCCATGAACTGGCCAGCCAGATGAACAAAGCATAGCACTTTCTTCTCTAAGTCCCCGTACATACCATCATATGCATGAAATCATTTAATAACCTAGACAGTGGATTCCAACCGCACAAGTAGTTGTTCATATCCTCAATTTATGTATTTTTTTTAAAAATCACAGGGTAACACTATGACGATTTGTTCCTGACATAACCTCTCCTGTAGCAGAATTTGTACTGCCGCAACAAAACTGACAAGGTGCATTTGGAAAACTAATGTCTCAAAAGGACATCCTAAGAAAAAAAACCAAACTAGCATTCATGCTAGTTGTTTGGGTTGGGTTTTTTTTTTTAGTGGTGTGCTTTGAAGTCAGAGGGTTATTTAGAAGTTTTATTGCCAACTTTTAAAGTCAGATCGTTTCCAACAGAATTATGTTGAGATGGATGCTTGCCGGCATTTTTCTTTGTAAGTCCCTGGCCAGACTCTTATTTGTGGGTAAAACTGGAATTCAGTCATCCTGGGATGAGTGGTGAGAGTGGTAGTTGGCATCTGGTCAACTTACTGTCAGAGTTCTGTAATAGATCCCTGTGGATTTCATCACAGACCTTTGAAAGGCACCAGTGACTTAACCTGGTGTTGCAGAGGAGCTCTATATTTAGCTCCTCTCTCTTACAGAAGCTGTTTCTTATTCAGGTGCCAAACTCTCTACCTTCATTCCTTGTTTTATTTCTAGCAATCTTTCTGTATAACCTGTGTTTCATGAGTCATTCTGTTTCCCTCTGAGTCGATGTCTGAGCTCAACCTGTTGTTGCTCCAAGTCCATCTTCTCTCTGTTTAATTTTAAGGAAAGGACCCTGGCTGGGAGGCAGGACAAGCTTGAGGGAAGAGCACCCAGTAAAATACTGTCAGCTTTTCAGTCTCCTGGAGCTGATGTCTGTGGTGAACACATAATTTTAAGGACACAAATCTGTAGGAATATTTTTTTTTTTTGTTATAAACCATAAATCAAGGCTTATAAGGAAAAAGAGGCAAATCTAAACTCACGCACTAGATTTCTCAAGAGACTTCTATTGCGGTAGGTTGGTTAGAAAGGAAACTTTAGTTAAAAGGTTCAGTTGTACTACTTTGATTTAGATGGGACTCCAGGGAAGGATCAAAACAGATTGGTTCTTGCAGTTGGTAGTTTGAGCAAATTCACAAATACGTTAGGGCTTCTTTATGGTCTTTAAAAGTCTAGTGGCAACAATGTTAGACTGTGGAAGAGCTGGTGTCTGATGTCTCCATCGTTGTAATAACAAGACTTGTTATTTCTTGTGTGATATAACTTGTTCAATTTGGCATTGCCCCATTTAAAGTCAATGGATCTTGGTGATGTGAAGCAGAGGGATTGCAGGAGTGGAGTGAGTACTGGCTGAGACCTGGCTCCTAATGCTTTCTTCTAACTTCTTGAGAGACTCAAGGTTGATTTTATATGTAGTGCTGCCAAATGTTCTAGGAATCGTCTGCCACTCCATTAAGCTTAGCTGCAATGAAGGTCCTGTTAAGAACAAGTGATAATGGCTTTGCCTGCTTCAGCTACTCGTAATAGCTCTTCTTCTCAGCAGTCTGTTAAAAAACAAGCGAGAGAGGAGAAGAATGAGAAGAAATCCATATGCACAAAACTGAGAGATCTTGTCTGGAACTATGTCTTCCGTAGCTTTTAAGAGTGTCTGTAACATGAACCCTGAAGACATAGGACACAAGTGCTTTCAAAACTGTTTTTTATTAAACGAGAAATATGGTTCACCCAAACAGGGGTGTGACTGTGGAAATGTGCCATAGAATTACATGGGTCACATTTCATTATCAACTTTGCATTGTATAAATCGATTACTTCAATTTGTGGTCTAAATTAAGCCAAGAATTTTTTCTTTTTTTCTCAAAGTATTCCCTTTCCTTCCTGATGGTATAATATTATGGATTCCCTGCTCTCATTTACAGCTTTGGTACTGGGAGATCTGAAAATAGTTAGGAACTTAGACAACCTGAGACTAGAATGAGTTTAAAATCTGTGTTTTTAATTGGTGGCTGGCTATGAGATGACTTTGAGATGTGTACAGTCTCTCTCTCAATCACATTTATTATTTGGACTTCCTGAGCTGCAATTTACTGAGGAAATTCCTGGTTTAGGGGACATGCTTAAGAAACTGTGGGAGCAGGTCAGTGTTTCCACTGTAACCATGTGAAATCTCCTGAGCAGTTGCAGGAGCGTTTACTGGAGTCTTCTCACGTGGACATCTCCTTTCATGGCTTATAGAGTTTCCTCAGTGTAAGCCATCCCATCCTCTATTTTCTGTAATAATGAGACTGGAGGCCGAGTTGTGAAATTATCCCATCTTCCTGCAAAGTTGTTCTAAAACTTTCCCTCTCTTTTAAAGATTGCTCTGAAGACTAATAAATATATCTACATACCCTACAGAGTATCCATCTTCTTCAACAAGACTGCTTGAACAAGAGAGTTTTTCCCACATGGTGGAGGAAACTATTGGAACATTAGAAAAAGGTGTAGTTTGGGCATGAATCAGGGCTTTGCATATTGGAAAAGTTCAGATACTCAACTATCAGCAAATATATCAGCAATCAGAATCTATGGGTTTTCTGTCCATATCAATAAATGCTTGGACAGCTCAATCCCTTGTCACATCCTCTCAGGGTAACCCTGGGATGCTATTCCACTTGTTGCATTAGTTGCAGGGCAAGGAAATGAAGTGTAATATGTGCATTACATTCCACGTAGGCTGAACTGATCAGTCTGTTTTTCGTGTTCCTTCTGCACAGGAGGCTCCATCTGTGTTCTTTTTAAAAGCTTTTTATTATGTTGCTAGTTGGTGCAGAATTCTACTTTTTTTTTTTTTTTAATCCACTCTACTCAAAGATGTATCTTGCCTAAAATGTACTTTGTCCGGACAAAAATGAACATCTTTCTCTAAAAAATGCATTCTTCCTCCTGGAGACCAAAATCAGGAAAACCAATGTAATCTCTTGGTCTCTTTCACTGCTAACAAATAATCATCTCGTGGGTAAAGGACGAGCAAATTTTATGTTTCCATATGCATGTCCAATCAGAAGATCTACTCTAAAGTCTCTTCTGCTCATACCCCTGCAGTGTGTTTTTGCTTTGACAGTGTCTGCCAGAGAGAAGGGCATCAGTGAACACTACAGGTCCTAAGTACAAAGCAAAAGAATGGCTGGGAAATTGAAGTGTGTAGGAAAACCCCAAAATCAGTGCAATTCCTGTGTGTTCCAGCGCTCGTGTTTCCTCCTTGGTTGTTGGCTTTGTGGACTGGAAGTTAAAAGGTCAATGAGCAGAAACACTCACAGACATCCTCTTCACAGAGAAGAGATCGCTGTGCTTGTTGACTCGTGCTGGCAGAATTTCAGCTTTAAAAAAGTCAAAGTTTGTTAACTGGATAAGCCACCCTGCGACATTAATTGCTGTTGTCCCAGAACAGTGTGTCACCACTTCAGAGTGGGATTTCATTAAAGTAACAGGCCTGGTTCATACTTGTACTAGGTCATTCACGCTTTTTGATGGTTAGAAGGAGCCTCGCAGTGACCTTACGTTATTCTTTTGGGAACTTTTTATCACCTTTTAGTTCCTTTTGCACTACGGGCGAATAAAAGTCAGGTGTAATTCAATTCTGTGGTTCCTTAATAATTAACAAATATATAAAATGGTTTAAGATAGTCTTGAGGTTTTTTTTTTCCTGTCGCCTCTGTACTATAATTAAGTCTATTAGGACTAAATAATGGGAAAGCCAGGAGTATGTTGTTCTTTCTCATCATGAATAAAGGAAAAAGTCTGTGCAGAGACTGGATTAGATATTCTGCACAGTATATCAAATTGTTCTTCATGGCAAAATCGCTTCATTAGAACAATTAACGCAGGAGTGTTGTGACTGGGTGTAAAAAGTGCTGAATAGTGTCACATTTCTAATAAGTGCTGTAAGTTCAAGTCTCCTATTAATGGGAGGTGGGAATTCAACAAGGAGAAAAGACCTTTCTATGCATGAATAGTATACGAATTGAGCAGCATTCTGCAGAGAACAGCATTACAGCAGGAAGAGTGGAACTAACCTCACCCACAAACTGCAGTAGCAGGATTTCTACTTGGATTTCAAGCCTGAGAGGCAGGTGGGCTGCCATGACGTGAGGCAGAAGTGACATTAGATCATCTGAATAAGGAAGGCCACAGAATTTCTTCCAGAGTGTGGTATTAAGCTCAGCACTTTGAGTCAAATATAACTCCATGAAAGTCATCTCATCTTCAAGATGCACCATCTTCTTCGTGGTCTGTTTTCCTCTCAAAAGAGAAAATTGCTCTGAAAAAAAATGGTTGATGCAATGGTCTGCACTTCAAATTTCCTTTGTCTTATGCATATTTTAACTGTATTTTCTAGATAGACTAGGTTTTGTGCTATTTAAAGAAAAGCATAGATTTTAATTAAAGTAGACCTAGAGTAGCATGGTATGGTAATGGAAAATTGGTTTGTATGGAGTTCTGTACAAGGGAAGTTCCCCAGCTGTGTTTGCTACAGCTGTGGAGCATCTGTCCAAGGACAGTGTGTGTACCAGCGTGAGGAGGGGAGGGGGTGGAGAGAGGAGGGACACCTGTGGCTTCCCCACCCACAGAGAAGGCAGGCAGCCTTTGGGCCGGCTCTGGCAGTGCCCTTGGAGAGTTCCTGTGACTACCAGACTAGGTTTTGGGGTGGGTTTTCCCAGCAGGGAGTTATTTCCAGCCAATTCGTGAACCTAAATTCAGAAAATTGCCAGCAAATTTCAAACCGATTCATTTGTCTGCAGAGGTCTGTCAGCAGAAGTGATAAGCTAGGAAATGTTCAAGGGGTTTTGTGTTAGTGACTGTCCTCCCATGCCAAGGTGTCTAGAGAGAGACAGACCTGCCCTTCAGCCAGGGATGAGCTGCTTTTTGATAACTGGGGAAGAATAAACTCAGGCTATTCTTTTCTGGAACAAAGCCATTCTTAAATTTCAATGTGTCATTTTTTATTTCTCCTCTTCCTTGCTCATTTTAAAGGTGGATACAGTGGAAGGAGTGGGAATCATGACTATAAAATGAGTGCTCTGAAAGTGTTCCTGTAAGTTCTGGAGCTGGAGAGCAAAGGCATCAGCAGGCTTGCCCTAGCAGCTTCTCAAATTTGTGTCTTACCTGTCTTATAATTTGAGAATTATCCTGTCTCCAAGGTCATGATTGTACTCTCTATGATTACAGACCACCATATGTACAGGGAATGTTACCAGAATGCTGTGGCCTTGAGATCTCCTGTAGATTTGCCCACAAGAGGCATTTCTTATCTCCTGCAAGCCTGCTATCTTGGTATTCTGCTCTCTGTGCACCTCTGGCATGTGAAGAAGACTTAGGCTTTGTATTGCCTGAAGAGAGATCTCCTGAGCAGCCATGTTGCATTTAGATCAGGGTTACGTAGGATAAGAAGGTGGGGAGGGTCGCGGAAAGAGGCCACATATGTTTCAGATTTAATGGTGTGCTGAATTGTGAATAACTAATTGATGTGGTGTAATTACAGGCAGTCAATCAAAGCAGGGAAATGCGCATTTTTACTAAAGGGGTATTACTGTCTTAGTTATCAAATAGAATTAAAACACTGGCAAATTGTAAGGTGATTCACCTTTGATTTTAAAATTACACCGATTTGAAACCCCACACCCCTCAATCTGCAACAAAGTTCAAGAAATTAGATTAAATGAACATATATATATGTTATATGTATATATATACATACATATACATATATATACATACATATACATATATGTACATATATATACACGCATATAAGGCTAGGGAAAGGCTGGTCCAGGTAGTGAGCAAGTGAGGAAATCCCCTCATAAATCCATTTAAAAAAAAAAGCAATAGGACATTGTTTTACCGGGGCTCCTAGAGCAGCTGCATATGCTATAATTGAAATGAGCATGTACAATTTTGATCACTGAGAACCTTTAGCTATAAGGAGAGAGAACAGGTTAGAGAAATATGCATTAAATTCATGTTTCAAAAGACTGATTACAGCGCAGGACTTCAGGGGGAAGGGAAAAGAAAATTGGGGAAACATTCAGGTTTGGCTAGCAGGAAAATACTACTTGAGCTGGTTTAGATTATTCAGATTGGGACACAATGGCTTTTTGTCACCCCCCAAAAAAAGTCTTGATTTATAATATGGAAAAGGAGGTTTTAGTTTTATAAATGGTGCTGAATTCAGAGTCAAGCAGATAATGAGAAACAATTTGATCTGATGCATGAGGAGGATTAATTTTGAGTACCTGGGCTGTAATAGGGCAGCACAGCTCAATGCTGATAAATGGAAGATAATAAGCTGAGGAGTGAAGAACTCCTTAGTGAATGACTGCTCAGAGAGATGGTGTGGTGAGCTGACTCGAGGAAAAAAACTGAGAAGTTACTGGAGAAAAAATGCCTATTCAGCAGCAAAGCCAGAGAGGAAATGGGATATTGAACTGCTGCTGCTGAAGGGGAATAGCAGAGGACTGGGAGCACTGGTTAGTGCATCAGTAACACTGGTGGTGGAAAGGCGAAGTGCAGGTTCCAGAGGGAAATGCAACTCACATGGACAGAAATGGTCCTTGAGGTTCAGAAATCTCTAGAGAAGATGAAAATCCTGTTTTTGAGAGAAGCAGGGCCTTTGTAGTTTGTAGCCCATTGGCACAAGACACAGATTTTTTTTTCCCACCAATGCCAGATGGAAATTTTGATTCACATAATGTAGGGTTTGTACGTTCACAAAATTCGGAGCAAAACTGGGGAAGCTGCCAAAGGAAACCTCTGCAGAGATCCCCGGGGATTGCAGGGGACAACCCTCCTGAGACCTGACCTCTTTGGCACAGTGAGAGCAAATCATCTTTACAGCAATGTCTGACTGGGACAGCTGGGCAGTATGATGGAAGGAACCAAGGTACAAGGCTCAGAAGAGAGGAAAATACAGTCTGTGCTGTGGCGAACTTGTGGGAGTCTTGCTTTTGGATAAAGTTCCTCTGCCTCTACTTAAATCTGTGATGTTTTTGCCTCCGGTATTTTTATTTTTCCCCTTGTTTTAGAATGTAACACTGTGATGACTTGATCCAGTTTAGGTTTTCTAATACATTCATGGCATAATATTAGTGCTGTTGTAACCAGAGTGGGTAAGTCAAAGGTGCTTTGCAAGGAAGAGGCGGTGGTTTTAACTCATAGAAAAAGGTGCTTCTTCTTAAAGCGGTTGCTCGCTTCATACCTAAAGAATGCCATAAATGTCCCATTTTTTCAGCATTTCCCTCCACTTGGCAAGGCTTGTCTCCTTTCCTGACAGCATTTAGTTCTGTTTGCAGCCCCAGGTCAGGATGACTGTGAGAATCATACTGTGTTTACTTGTAGCAAAAACAAATAGCATGGATCTCCTGCTTGCACACTGAGTAACCACTCTTGAGAGGTTAGCACAGGTGGCAGAGCCTGCTCCACCTCTGTGGAGTGGTAAGATCAGTAAAGAATATGTGCTTTTAGTTAAGACTGCATGTATTCTAAGCTAGACAGTAAAGCAAAAAGGGGTGATGCTGCCTGTTGTTACTGTAATTGGATTATGGGAATGTCTATCTATGGTTTGGTATTGTCTCCTGTAAGAAAAGCTGTTTCGTTTCTCCCAAAACCATCACGACCTAAGTAGATACTCCCAGTTATCTCTCTGTCAGATAATGAATCTACAGAAAGGTCAGTTAAAACACATGATTTTCTGTCCATTCTCAGGCTGCTGGTAAGAGATCAGCAGTCCTTGCTGCAATGTGTTAGAATGAGACTTCTCAGCTGTGAGTGCAGTTGGCCCAGTAATTATCCTCTGCATCTTCCTGCAACTTACACCCACTAGAAACTTTGCGTTGTATTCTGAAGTTTAACAGCTGTTCTAAAGATGTCCAACTTACCTTTAAGGATAAAATACTCGAGGTAAGAGACACATAGGAACAGCACACTAACCTCTAGGGATGCTCCAGTATTCAACTTAGCAGCAATTTAATTATAAAAGGTTATAATGATTTGAATAATTTAAGTAATTAAAGAATGAACATTAATTAAAAATCAATAGTTTCAGCAACTGTTCTCTTACGCTGCTTCTAACATACATATGTTTTAGGGTCAAGCTCTATATAGTACTCTCATAATGCCTCAGATACACCAGCTGTCAGCACTGAAACATGGAAGCTCCTTCAAATGCCTGAGCAGGGACTGGGGTGTAAAACCATGTGCCTGTCATTGTGGGAACTATGTGACCTGGTGGCTCTTTTGCAGTCAGCAGTCAGGCACAGCTGCCTGACCACAGAGAGAGGGTGGCCTTTGTCCCTGCTTGTTCCTTGATGAATATGGCCCTAAGGGTGCCTAAAGCTGGCTGGACCTGTTCTTCCTCTGCCCTTTCAAGCTGAAAGAAGGGCTGTTACTGGCAGACTTGCTTCCCATGGCCCATTATAGCAACAGGATGGTTTAAGGCACGTGTGTGAAATGGACCTAATCTAAGTGCTAGTGAGTGGGACATAAAGCCTTGGTGCCCTTGACAGTGCTCAAGCTGGGCATAGCATTCTTCATCAATGCCCACATGAGTTTGAATATGTGACTGCCCAAGCAGGTTTGCTTATACCCTCTTTTTCTGCTGATTATATTTTTATGACTTCAGAATTCAAAAGCAGGCTTTATTTTTATAAAGCCTTGTGCATGTCTAATGAGAGTCTTGACATGAAAGCTTTCTCCATCCACAGGTACCTTGGGAATCCAGGCAGTGTAGGAGCCCTGCTGCTGTACTAGGGCACTTTTCAATTATACATTTTTTCGTCATGATCTTCTAAATCAGAGTAACCAGAATGAGTTTAACATGGTCCTATAATTACTAAACCTTGTTCTGCCTATTCACCTCTTGAATACACAGCTGTGAAGGCATTTTAATAGAAGACTATATGGTAATGGCTTTGATCTCATATGTTAAAATCTCTTATTGCAGCTAAGCAGTGCTCACAGGGGAGAGAGGAGGTGTGAACCAGCTCATGGGCTGGGCAAGTTTATGAATTGTTCTGGTGATAAAACTGAAGGTGATTTGGGAACACCTATTCCTTTTGGCACCCGAACTCCAATCCACTGCCCAATGCCCTGCAAAACTGTCGTGCTGTCAATCTTGCCGGCATGAATATCCTTTCCAAGCACCATCCCATGTACAACCTTGTTGATCTCTGCCAGTTCAGCAGGCCCGATACAGTCTCACCACCGCGGAGATGTCGAGCTGTGAGGCCTTAACAAGATTCAGTAATTCTAATTATTGATACAGTCTCATAAATCACCATTCTGGAGTATGCCACAAAAGTCTGTCAGAAACCCAAAGGCCAGTGATTAACCTGCATATTGATTTTGCAGTGACATAGAGGCACCCCTGATTCCCACAGTCCATGGAAGGTGATCACTGTAACTGGAAATTAATTACTGAAAACAGTGTGTCAGGCTGTGCCGAATGGGTTGTGCCAGTGCTCAATGTGCTGCCCTGTCTGTGGCAGCTCCCCTTTTGCTAGCTGTTTTCAGAGCCTTGTTCAGCAGTGTTCCCTGACACCAGCTCTTCTCTGGCCCCACAGCACCGAACATGTAGTAATTATTCTAACACTGCATTGTGCAGAGTCAGGAAATCTATTATTACCCAAGGCAATTTTATATACATTACAAATTTCTTTTACAGTTATCACTTTAAATTAGGATAAAATGCTCTGTGATTCGTGATTTGATCCAAGGCTCCAGCCAAAGAAGCAGAAATGTGTGCAAGGAGGGAGCTGATTTTGTTCTGCGCTGTGCTTTCCACTTTGATGCAACTTTATGGTAAGCCCAAGAGATGTAAAGGAAAAGAGAGATTTCTCCAAAACATAGGTAGAATACTTCTCTAGCGTGTGATGTACACAAGGGAGGAAAAAGATAAGAGCTGGAAAAATCCAGAGGAGACTCATCAAGGGTGGGTTTTCAGGGTCTAACATTAAAGCTCTGGCCGTGGAGGCTTGGTGTCTTTATTACTCTGACACAACAGGCTTGGGATAAATATTTCCACTGACTGAGCTCTGGTTCAAATTTACTGTCATAAAGCGTCCATCCCACTGGTCTCTCTTGAAACTTGTCTGCCTTCAGGCCCATGTAAAAGACTGTGAATCCAACCTCACCTTTTTTCACTTCATTTCACAGGTCTACCTTTTTAAGAAAAATCTGTTTTAAAATTAATACAGTTAAAAGGGCAGTTAAAATAACAGAATTCGCCATAGTTACTAAAGCTCCTTCAACAGATTTGAGTGCAAGACTGAAAATGAACTGTTATCTTTTCAGTTATACTTACAGAATGCAGATTTGAATTGCAAAAAGGCCATTAAAAATAGCTTGTGTAATTTAGAACAGACTGAGTCAAACTGACAAAGCAGAAAATACCATGAACCAGAGATGCACTTGTGTGCTATATCATGTTAATGATTCTGTTTTCTAAACCAGGAACAGCTCAATAATATATACTGTTTCCAAACAAACGTATGTTTTATTAAAATAAATTAAGATAGAGAAAAATACAGCAGCGTGGGATGGGAAGGAAAACAATTATACAGGAAGATTAAACTTGCTATACAGCAGAGGCTCGTGCCGTGTCCCCACTGGGATTTTCTGTGCAGTGTGTAAAGATTTTTATCTGCAAATTTTACATCTGGATTTAGTCATATTCTATGCAAGACCCTGAGTATTACATGACAAAGATACAGCACAGGAGGAAAAGTTGTCCAAATGTTGTGCATAGATACTTGCCTAAAAGCCATTCTGGAGTTCCAGTAATCTAACCTTTGAGATTCAAGAGGACAGCAACAGTAGAATAGGGAAAAATTGCAGTTTTCTTGTTGTATGTTTGTTTGAAAGGCCAAAGCATGTGTATTTTGAATTAATCTACTTCATGTAACTTCTTGGGTATGGTGAATACTTGACAGAAGTAGTAAGGTAAACCCCTCATGGCAGCAGCTGTGTTAGACTGGCAAGCAAAGGAATTACCCAGGCTGTGTTTGCCTTCTTCATGGTGAGGCAACACATGAGGTTTTGTGCTATTAACTTCTGCAGCCAAAACAGGCTCCAGAGTTTCACTCTGCCTACGATAACACCATAAAGGTTTAGAACGCCGTTTTTCTTATGCAGGCTGATATCCATATGTTATGGGCGGACATGATGCTGCCTGGCACCCTGATGTGATCGTTCCTTACATCTGCATTTTAACGTACACGATACGCCTCTGAGTGCTGGATGCCCAGAGATCCCCCCTCTGGCTAATCTGTCATGTTCCCTTGACAGCTATTAAACAAGGATTTATCAACATGACTCAAAGGTACCTTTCTGGCATGTCTAATATGTATAAATTTCAATAAGGAAGCTCTCTAGCTACTTGCTGATGCAGACCATGAAGCAAAGTCAAACCAGCTGTACTTAGAAGGGTTTTGGTCCAGCACCTATTGAAACAACAAAGCTGGGTCTTCAGATGAACTGAAGAGTATGTCCAAAAATGGTTGGGTGCATTGGACCGCATGGTTTCTCTCTGCCTGTCATGATGACTGCTAATTTGATTCTATCTCAAATCATCCAGGTTGTGGTTAGGAAGTGCTGAACATACAATATCTGCTGTGTGACTCAGATGTATCCTGCTCAGGTCCAGCCGTGTCATCCAGTACAGACTGCAGAGGTGGGACCTTGGGTCTCTGGCAAGATGCTGAACATGACCAGATGTCCCAGGGTGTGGGCAGAAGGCACCAAGAATGTTGCTGGTGTAAATCTGCTCTGGAGGTTGGCTTTGAGCCTGAAGTTAACTTTGAGCATGGTTCATAGTCCCTCAGCTGCAGCTGGCTTTGGCACTTGCAGACAATTGTTGTTTGGGGACTTGAGATGTTGGAAGGTGTTAGTCTGGGTGATGGGTTGAGGTTTACTGTCACTGTATTTCTGGCCATTGACAAATGAGTAGGTCTGTGGTTAAAGCTGATGACTGAGGTGTGAATTTAGTTTCTCTCAGACTCTGACGCTCTATTGGCCAAAGCTGTTTAAGGCCCTTCAATTTGGGGCTGGACATTGTTTTTTGAAACTTTTACACAAAGTTCTGGGTTTTTTTTCTATAAATATATAGAGTTAAAAGAAATAATGTGAATTTGAACTGGGTTCTCTAGAAAGTAGAGTTTGTGTGAGAATAGCTGGGAGGTAGCGTACTTGGGCTTCCAGTATCCACAGGTCTCCATGGAAGTGCTAGTGATCAAAATATCTAGTTGTAGATTAATTGTAGCTAGCTTTTGGCAGGGATTCATGGTCATATGTTTTGGAATTAAACCATTCTCATAGTATCAACTACACTTGGCAGGGGAAAGAAGAGGAGGTATCTACAGCAGACCGTGGATACTTTTCTTCTTAGCACTTAGGGTAGGTAAACCTCCATTTCTACCTGGTTTGGTAATTCCTATATTTTGCTGTTATTCTTCATGGTGATAAACCTTATAGAAAGTTCCCTGATACCCTGTTCTTAGATGTTGCACGTGTTGTCCAACTGTAGGTAAATAAGCTTGTGCTTGAAAACTGAAGTCTTGATTATTTTGAATGTGGTTATGGTCTTGTATGGCTGTCTTCAAGGAGCTGTGACCTATGCACTGAAGTTCCTACTTCTCTCCTGTTTACTAGCCCTTTGTGTAGCTTCCAAAGGCTCTTCATTTTAGTGTAGCTCTGAGCAGCACCACTCTCACCCTGGGCAATGCAGCCTTGCTGCTGCTTGGTGGTGGCAGAGTCAGGCAGCTTGGCTGCTTGGAGAGCTGTGCTCAGCTGTAGGGTGGTAGATAACTTCCACATATAGTAACAGGAGCAAAATTGGTTAAAAGGGATCTCAGAAAGAGAAGTATATGAAAGACTGTGAGGCACTTAGACACGGTGCAGATTAGAGCTAGGGAAGAGCTCAGATGGGTTGTGCTGTTTGGCATTTGAAACAAGGAATGCATCTGTATTTCTGTTAGGAGCCAGCTAAAAAAAATCACTTAAAATGCAGATAGAGCTCACGTAGCTCCTTAGGTAATATTCAGGTTCTTAAATGTGTCTCTAAGCTGTTGTTTTACTAAATTATCCCATCCATAGCAATGTTTGTAGACAGAGCCATCTATTTTGCTCTACTGGAGTTAGTTCCGTAACCTGTGATAAGTACTGTGGTAAGTCTGCTATATAATATAACATTGAGAAAAGCTGAACCAAGAAAATGATAGTAAATATGCATCAAAGTTTCTTCTATAAATGATACTGAAGTAGAGGAAATTTCAACTGCAAATATGCCACCCAATTTATTTAAACCTAAAGGAAACTGAATAAATTCACTCTGTTGTTAATATTTTCTAGGAACAAAGACCAAGTGCAGTGAGGCAGCTTGGATCTATCAGCATATGGAAATTTGTTACCTTGCCATGACTTGTTTGTAAACTCAGCTACAAGTTTTTCACTTGACTGTTGAGGGCATTGTGATGGAGCTAAAGTTCTGTTGGCTGTAAGCCTGCAGCTGTTACATCCAAGGCAGTTGTGGGCAGTTTTAGACTTGCAGATACAAACTATGGTGGTCTTCAAACCTGTCCCCTGCAGTTCCCTTGGTGGTAAGAGTCTTGCTGGCTGAAGAGCAAGACATCGTTTAGTTTTGTTATAAAGGTATATGGCAGGAGTGGCAATTAAATTTGATCCTTGGGTTAGTGAAAATAAAATAGTACATAAAGCAGAGTGACAGTATTAAGTGGAACGTGTAGTATGCGCTGCCTAATAAATTCTGACAAGGATTGGAGATGAGGAAATCTGAAATACGGGTAATAGTAGTTTAAAAGTCATTCAGAAGGAGTTTACTCTGAAATGCGCTTGCTGAGCTCCACGTTACGTGGGTTGTCTGCGTGCTCTGCTGATTGAGGAACACGAGCATCGAGGTAGTACGTCGGCAAAGCATGAAGTGTCAGAGCGGTGTGTTGGTGAGGGCAACAGCAGACATTATGTTGCCCCAAGGGAGCAGTTATTTTATGAGTCAGCTTTGAAAAAAGGAAGAACGGAACATGGTTTTGAAAACAGGAACTTGCTGTAGGACACAGCAAATCAGAGGTTGTTTTTAATCAGAGACACGGCAAATAAACATAACTTTTACTTCCCCATCCCTCTGAATCCACGGTAAAATTATTCCATCTACGGTGCAATTGCTTCCCTTTCTCATGTCAGTTATTCCCACTCGGTATGCCAAAGGATGGGCATTTCTGATGGGGCTTGGAGGTGAGAGGAGGCTTTTTCTTTCTCTCTTTCTTTTTGTTGCTTAGCAGCTGAGCTGCTGATTGTACCCTGAGCACGGCAAGCGCGGAGCACAGTAGGAATGAAAGCTCTATTTGTCATCTTGATAAATCTTATTTGTAACACTTCTGTAAAGGATGTGACAGATTAGCTGAAAGAGAGGTCTGGGGACATAGGGTAGCACACAAAATTTAATTCTGACTGATTGGATGTCACAATGCAAATGAAGCATGGGCTCCCATGAAGTAGTAATTGCAGCTGTGTTGTCCATTGCGTTGTATGTTTTTTGCATTCTCCCTATTGATTAAAAAGCTGTTGCTATAGTAGCTGGAACATAAGTTTTCTCAGTGTCTCTCCTCATGTTTTATTGATTTGTCCTGCTTAATAAAAATGACAGTCCTTATTTCTGAAAGGAGACAGTTGTTTATAGCCTGTATGTACATATCAGCAGCTTTTGTTACAGCTTAAATTTCACATCACAGCAATGTAGGTTTAGTTGACAATGATAGAAATAAGATACATAACTCTGTCTGAGGTGGGTTTTCCCTTAGCCCCCACTGCTACCACCATGTGGAAATGACAGTATGATCATTTTGAACCATTGTATCTACAAGTTTTTCTTACCTCCAGGTAGCTGGGCGGTCAGTCTTGCCTCAGCCTCATCACTTACTATGGACATAGTAAGGGTAGAAAAACTCTTCATTTGTTTTTACTATCATGTTTTGGGGCCTAGGCTGAAGTCTTGATGAAACTGAAACATTTCATGAGTTCTTCCTGATTTTGGTAGAATATTATTTTAAACACAAGCATATTAATCTTGAGAATAAAACAAACAAAGCAACCAACCTATAAATGGAAACCTTTCATTAAGACGCATCCACTGAACACCATTTGCAGGTGCTGAAAATGGAAAATTAAAGATTAATCTTTACAAAGAGTGAATTTCACCCAAAATTAAATAAGCAGATACTCTAATTTGCCATCAAACAAACAAACAAACAAACAAAAAGATAGTTTCCCCCCCCCATCCAATTCTTCTAGCCTGTCCATGTTTTGAAATGTTTTGTGAACTGGCACATCACTCCTTTGCCACTCTGTGTGCTCCAGAGAGGCTTGGAAGAGGCAAGATGTAAAGTAGGGAAAGACAGAATCCTTCCCCCTTCGGCTGAGAGTAGATGTGCATTTCTGTCAGCGGAGCGCACTCTTTAATTGTAAGGCTCCAGCATGCAAAGCCAGAACAGAGCAAAAAGATCCAGGGCTTTGTCTCTAGTTATTTGTCTCCATCCACAATTTAAGTCAAGTTCCTGATGGCAGAAACAATGATTCATCAGTTTGCCATGCTAATTATCTGTTCAGAGCCGGATCTGTGTTTCCATCCCTTCGCAGGTTCAGTTTATGAACCTGATCGTGGTTTCGAGATGTTACCGTATTACAAACACTGCATTATTTGATGATGTAGATGGTAATTTCATCCCTTCCGAGCTTTAATGTGGAGTTTGATAACAAATGACTTCTGTTTTGCTGGATGCCTAGAAGCTGTCGACAGATGTAGGAGTATTTATTTTGCAAAACTTCCACTGCTTCCCTTCCATGCTATGAGTTATTCAGTGAAATGAGCAGATGACACTAGAAATGATAAAGTGTGAGCATCAGAGTTCTCTCCCCCATCTCTTGGGCCACACAGATCACAGTTTTTAACGGTGTGTGTTTGGTAGCTGAGAGCATTTATTTAGAGCATTTCTTTTTCTTTTGAATGCACCAAGCTGGACATGACTTGTTCTGCCCGTGGTACTCCTTGCCACTGTGGTGAGTGGCTTTATCAGCTTGAGAAAAGGTGGGTGAATTTGTCATAGGCCACTCCTCATGGCTCTTCAGAAGAAGCATCAGGTGACAGTATCAGCTTCTGGAAAAGTAGCAGTGCAGCAGGGAAAGCATGTCAGGTAATCAGGAGTGTGTCAACTGCAGTGCTGGGATGTTACTGCTGGCTTTGCCCTTGCTTTGCTGATCCTCCTTGCACAAACCAGAGCACTGGCACCCATGTGGACTTGGTTTTCTTCCCTCCATAAAGGAGCTGGTCTCTTTTGATTATTAACATGGAGGTCCTTGAAAACCAGCCTTATAACTTGAACTTTATTGAGGGGCCTAAAATTGTTATGGGGAAAAGGAATCTCCCGGGTGATCAACTGTAACATCAAGAAGAAAATGGTACCAAACATTTTTCATGGATAACTGCAGTTTAGAGAAGAATGAGTGATGCTCAATAAGTAGCTTCAGCCTGGTTAAAAGTGTTGCAGTTCTTAAAAGTGCTTTTTAATTCAAAATTAGATATTGGTCTGAAGTGCTGCAGATTGTATGAAAACACTGAAAAAACCACATTCAAACAAAATTTCTCATTTTAAGGAGAAGGAAAAAGTTTTATTAGATGTCAAACTGAAAAAATAAATTGGTTGGGAAAGTTGAAAGGGTTCTGCCCAGCATGGTATTCCATGGACAGGGAATAGAGGAAAAAGGAAGGTATTGCATGTTCTTCACATTTTTTATACTCACTCAGGGTCAGCCATAATTTGGCTCTCAGCATAGCTGTCATTGATCTGTAATCTCATCTTGCCGAGAGCTCTTGCAGGTAACTCTGTAAACCCTACAACAAGTTTCTGCTTTTATTTTTGTATCTGTATGAATTGTAACAATTTTATAACGATAAGGGGCTAATTTTTACAGTTACTGTGCAACCAAACTAATTTCACATCTGAGTGTAGAAACCTAAATAAGACATTGACTCTGTTTTGCTTTCTTTTTTTTTTCTTTAATTTTAGTTTTAGATTTAGTGGACTTACAGATGGGAAGTGTTGACAAGTCCTCCTTGTTTAACATTCAGCTATTTGTTGTAGTAAATGAGCTGTTGCTGTACTGATGCATGGCAGCCAGCCTAATATCTAGAAAATTATAGTGACCTTGTTTGTTTTTTGGATGCAAATGGTAATCATGTCAGGATATTTTCCCAAAAAATAATTGTGTGAGCTGTGTCCTAGAATTGTTTTTGATTAGCGACCGATTGCAAAGTTAGCTGTAAAAATAATGAAACTATGGCAATTAAAGAGTACAAGCATATTTCAGCAAGCAGTTAGGTAGATGAGCTGAACTGTATGTTGAAATGTAGTAACAAGGCATTATTTAATGAGAGCAGATGAAAGAAAATAGCAAGACTTGTGTGAGGTGGTGATAGGTAACAGATTGTCCTGCATGGTGCTGGTGGGCGGGAAATGGTCATTTCTCTACGCACTTGCTCTGATGACTGACAGCCTGACTTGTTTTTATAATAAAGGAATATTCAGTATTCACGTGTGCCCTTGGCTTGTGGAATAGGTTTGTGACTTTCTGTAGCAGTTTCAAAGTGACTGGTCAGCAGGGCTTGTTTATCCAAGTAACCAATGCTTAATTGGCCCTAACTAATAAACATCATTCAAGGGATCCCAGTAAAAACATCTCATGATATGCAGACCAAGAGGTTAAAAGAACTGTATCTGTGGGGGGAGTGCCTTTAAGCTCCGGCCAAAATGACACAGTTGTTTTGCTAAAGGTAGATAGGAAATGATTAAGAAGAAGGGCTACAGTTATCATCTGTTCAGTGGACTTGTTCAAGAGTTGTCATGGCTGTTCCTAGGAAACATGGTGGAGGTGACTCCAAACCATGGAGCAGCTGGGCCTTTCCGAGCTTTCCTGGGTTGTGACAAAGCACAGGTGAACTACCACAGGCTCAGGGTGCTTCCGTCTTTTAAGCTGTTTCTGTGCTTAGGCCTTACTGTGCTTTTATGGTTGAGATTAAGCAGGTCTGCTCTGAGACACCCTGATTCTGTGAACCACTGCTCACAGCTCCTGAAGGAATCTGTGCTGAACCCAGCCAGGGTATGCTTGACAGCATTCTGTCAAACAGATGTTGGATATTCAGGTATGTTCTTGCCTCATGTGAAGATCCCTAATTGTCCTTTGACATTAAAATTCTCTTGGTCAAATCTAAAAATCATATATAATCTGATAAGTGTTTGCTTTAGGAAATGGCAACTAATTTTTACACTCATCCGACTGTCCAATTTTGCAAGTTTCTTTAAAAAAACCCCAAACATTAAATGTCAAACATCCCACAGATAAAGGATTGTTAGCAGTAGAGCAAAGCAGAAATCTGTTCTCTTGTCACAGTGCACTGGCTCCAGTGCTTATGTCCTACAGTAGAGCTGCAAAAGTGCTGATGACTAAAGAATGAGTCTTTTAATTGTATTTAGCTATTTAAGCATTACAGATCTTAGCATCCCTTGCTGAATTCTCTGGGTGGCTTTTTTTCCTCATTTTATCCACCAAGTGTAATTAACTTTATTACTGTGAGATGTTCATCTTAGTCCCGCTTTGTGAAAAATTGATGCTGGTGTCATTTAGGTGTTTTATCTAGTGGTTAGTCAGTGGCTTGCAGAATAATATTCCCTGTGGGAAGGGTATGTTTACATGTTTCCTGTAGGTTTAATTGCAGCCAAAGACAAAAACAATGCTGGGTGCTTCATAGATTGATTGGAAGAGCACAGCAGAACATGGAGTGAAGCATAAAAAAGAATGTTGTGTCAATTCTGTCTCCCAAACTATACTGAGTAACTGTAGCCTGGTTGTTAAAATACTTCCTTAGGTAGGAAAACAAATGTTTTGTATTCTTGGAGCAGCATCAGCATAGGAAATTATCCTTGTATGGTGGTGCCCAGAGTCACCTCACAGGTGGTGAAATGGTGCGCGGAGGTCCTGCTGGGGGTGGGTGCCCTGGTGCCCTCCATGGAAGCGTGGCACTGGGGATCTGTGCAGCTCACACGGCCTCCTCTGGCCACCTTGGGGAGCTGTCTGGAGTGAGCCTGCTCTTCCTTCTCTATTCCACAGTATTTCTTCCTCTGTTGGATTAAACGAAAGTGCCTGGCTGTCTTGTAGGCCCAACCTACTGCTTTAAAATAAGGGAAAGTTGGTAATAAGTATTTTCTTGACATTCATTTATTAGGAGACTGTTAAACTTGACATAACAAAAGCTAAATAATAATCTACCTTTCACCTTTGTTTTCATCAGTTCTCTGGCTTAAAGTTGAAAAGAGTTGGGAAAACTTGTCAGCACAGAGTGTTGAGTCAGATATATATAGATGTTCCTGCGTAAAAGAATATTAGACACAGTATCATCAGTGCTTGGTTGCTCCATAACAGCCACTTTTCCACCTCACAATGGGGTGAAATATTTGTGCCTGTCTCCAGTGGCATTTAGCCGTTTTTAGTGTTTTAAGTAGGTAATCAAATTCTCCATTGACTCCTTTGGCTGATTTGCCAAAAAAAGGAGTCTTTATTACTGTACATCAGTCGTATGTTCAAGTGGTCACCTTTGTGAGTGACAGATGCACTGATGCACAGAACATGCTCTCAGGTATTTTAAATTAAGGAAGCAGATGATAAAAATCAGCAGCCCACACAATTTTCTCATAGGACCTGTTCTGTTCAACATTACCGTGTTTTATCCAGCCCGGTTAGTGTCATTTATCCCATCTTAGGTTTGCAGGAGCCTAAAAATAGCAGAAAGTGCATAGTCCCATCAGTCTAAATGATGTGTCATCAGCATTGAGAGAACATGCACAGTAGAGTAAGACTGCACCGTCCCCTGCTCTGTATCTAGGCCAGTTAAAACTTCAGTTAACAGAATGAACGTGGAAGTGTTCCCATTTTTAAGAAAATCCTGTGCTCTTATACCATGGAGGGCAGCGAATTTCCCAGTAAATTCCATATGCCATCACTGTCTTGAACATGTTGAGTGCTGAACGAGAGCAGAATATGAGGCATCCTTCTCCATTTCCTGTCAGATAGTTGTGCTTAGCCTGGCCTGAGCTACTTGGCAATGGAGAATCAATTCCCATCCATTTCAGAGTTATCCAGGGCCCAGACCAGAAGGAATTATTTGAACTCAGATGTATAGAAACACAGAATCAGTTAGGTTGGAAAAGACCCTGAAAGTCCAACCATAAACTTAACACTGCTGAAGCAGCCCTGAAATTTTCCTCAGAATACTAGTTTCTGGAGGAGAAGCTTCATATGTTATGCACCAGAAAGCTAGCTGGCACCTATGGTGGCATTAGTAAGGGTCATGAGGTATGGTCATATGACCATATGAATGGTCATGAGGGTGAACTTCAGAGGAGGTGGTTTCCTCCTAGGCTGACTCTAGAGTTGTGTGAAGAGGCAGATCAGCAGCACTGCTCCTTTTGGATGGTCCTCCCATCCTCCCAGAAACTAACCCCTGATGGCCACACCAGAGGGGTTGTGTCCCAGCCATGCCAAATCTGAAGGTACAGGGAAGGAACTGTCACTGTGGGCAAGCTGGAAACCAGAGCCTGGCTCTAAAATACAATTGAATAAGCTGCTAGACACCAGCTGGAGAGGATGGACCTTGTATTCCAAGAAGGGAGATTGATGTAAAAGGCAGCATAAGAAGCTACAGGAAAACTAATTTAGAAATACAGTGGACACGTGTGATAGAATTTGGCTGTCGTTGATAGCCACTTAACAGTTCCCCCCTTCACTGCATGCTTCTAGATACAGAGAAAACTTCAAAATGCCACCTGAATTAAATCCTCTAATAACTGACAGAGGGAGAAATCCTCTTCTCTATGGAAGTCTTGGAACTCTGATAACAAAGTAAGAAGCCTGCTAAAGTTAATTGCTACTAACCAAAGGCACCTCAAATCAAGAGATCGTTTAAGTATGGTAAGAACTAGAAAAGTGAGACATATCCCTGCACCGTAATTCTATCCTGAGTTACCACTTTTAAAATGAAAATTAAGGAAATGCCAGAAATCTGTGTATTTCTGAAACAATTCGTTCACAGTATGTAGAGTGTTGTTTTCTTTCTAAAGTAACTGTAGGACAGGGTGGGCTGAGAAATGTCCCAACACAGCCTCATGTGCTGGACAGTAATTTAGTGTAGAAGAATCTGGATTTTGGTTAAGATCCTGACATTAGGGATGATATGTACTTGTTATTAAGCTCTTAAAAAATAATGTTTGCTCATCTGTGCTTAGAAGTTCCTATTTTTTAGATCCTTTCTACATTTCACTGAGATTCCTGATATTTGTCATGACTTTGTCACCAAGTGACTCTCTGTGCCCAAGCTGACCAATGCAGATGAGACCTAATCTTTCAGAAAATGTCATGTTTATGTCCTAAAAAGTCCAATACCTAAGAAGATCCCTCAGCTGATGCACTGAATGTTTGAAAGTGGGGCTGAGTTTCCACACTGGAGTCCTCAGGTTGGCAGCTGTCTGCGTGGCACGTCCCCGCAAGAGCAGGTTTGTGTTGCTCTGCCAGCCTGTGGCTTTTGTGGGCTGAGACAGCTCATCTTGAAGGCAGAGGAACAGCTGGTATGAGGCTCACCTTTCTCTGTGTTAGGCACACAAGCCTAGATTTAGGTGCCTGGCTTTAAGTGCTTTGTTTTTCTACAGTGCTACAGCTTGCTGAAAAGCCTTTAGGTGGTGACAGATTTTAGATATTGGTGATCACGACTGTGTTTAAACAGGAGTTGGGAAAGGAAGTTCCATTTCCCATTTCAAATCCCCTAAATATTGTCTCACAGATGCTCATATTTTCATAAGCAGCCTGTTCTCGGAGAACAGGAAAGCACAAGCTCCTGTACTGCACAGAGAGCATCTCTTCCTAGTCCTGCTCTTTCAGCGCCCCTCTTGGTCTGAGAGGGTTTTCCCTATGTCCCAAACAGAAGATGAATTTAGCTGCTCTTTTTATTCTTCCTCAGCTTAACTTTGTCCTGTTTTCTGTTGCCATATTAGCTGGCGTATTAGCTGGTGCTCAAAGAGATGAGCTGCTCGATTGCTGGGGAGCTCAGGAGCTTGAGAACTCACTTCAGAGGAATTCAGAGCTCTCCTGTCAATGAGCTTGTAATGTCCTTATCAGAGCTATTTTGTTATTGCTGCTGCTATTGGTTTAAAATTGGTTTTAAGAAGCCGTTTTTTTTCCCAGTTACTGATTGCAGAGCAACTTCTATGATAGCAGAGTCCAGAATAATATTTTGGGAACAGTTTCTTAACTTCTCTTGATGGCTATGGAGCACTGCAAGATGTAAGTCCATTTCCAGAGTATGTAAAGGTAAAATTAAATGGAAAAGTAAACAGGGTCAGATTGGTAAATAATGCTGAAACGAGTATTTCCAAGGATCTGTGAGCCTTGGCTGTTCAATCCGAGCCCCAAAGTCAAGATCTGGTCCAGATTCTTGAATATGCAGCAGATTTTGTGTGCTGATGATGTTTGCACTGATGACGTTTGCACAGACAAGACATTGGCAAATACGTGCAATGGTTGAATCCACTCACACCTTCAGCAGCTGTCCAGGTACACCACTAAATGTCTGTATTGAAAAAGGTAAGGTGACTCACACTGTAATGCACAGATAGGGCCTGACTGGACTGTCTCCTGTCTGCCTATCTACTTTCCTTGCCTCTGTTGCCGTAGTACTTAAGAACATGATGTCACTGGAGTCATCTGCCCATTTGTTTATGAGCGTCTGTATTCATCAGTCATTACCATAATATATCCAAGAACCAGAGAGATGGGTGTCTCATCTGGCTGCCTGTCGATAGAGAAGCTAACTACTTGAAAGGCTGATGTAACCTTTTGGATCTCCAAGGTCACTGAACCTGACTATCTGCGTGAATCTTCTTTCAAGTGCTGCAGCTCAGAGCAGGGTTGTTTAGAGCAGGAATGCTAATACTTGACATGAGAATAGGGACCAGATATAGGGACCAGATTTTTATGCTGCTGTGTTCTGTGAGTCCACTGCAGAGCACAAAATATGTTCTCAGGTTTTTTTTCTTGTTCGTTTTTTTAGTGCTGCTGGCTGAATGCTGGGATGCTGTTCCCTAAAGCCATGCTTCTGACTTTCCTCCTTGTCTCTGAAAAGAGAATTAAATGGGAGTAGGACTCCCTCTAACGCTGAGATGCGGAGTTAGAACTCTCACCATTATAGTTGAACACTTAATGACATAGTTGCTTAATTAAAAAATTGTAATTAAATTACTTTGGTTTACAGCTGCTTCTTCACAAAGGGAATGGAGGTGGGAATGTTTAATGATGCAGAGTCAGATTTGGAGTTTATGAGTTGGAAGACAGAGGAACAGCACAGAAGGTATCACTAAGTAACTGTCTCCGGAGCTCTGTCCCGGAAAATGCCTGAGTGCTTCCTACTGAAGCACTGGGGCTGTGAAGTGCTGCAGTGGGAGGGGTGTATTTTGGAGCCCCAAGTGGCAGGGTGATGTGATACCCACATCATTTAAGCCCTATGCAATATTATTTTCAACTTCTCAAGTACCTGTCCCAGTGTATGAGGCCCTTCCAAGCCTGGCAGGTGGCAGAGGATGCTAGTGGCTTTTTGGGGTTGTTTCTAAGGGAGGGCTGCCTTTAGGGACCCTGCATTTGTGTGAGCTCCCTTGGCAGCTAGAAAAGCTCACGGTGAGCTCTGGAAGCATGGCTGAAACAGTTGTCACCCTCTATCAAAGGCCTTTCTGAACATGAGCATTACCTGAATATGGACCATCATGGCCAAAACCCCAAGTCTGATCTACTGTTGCTCAACTTAAAGAACAGGCAAAAAGGAGTCTTTAAAGATACTACAGGATACAACGATGTCTGATGGCTGCATTAAAAGAAGGGGCTGTTGGACAAACCTTTCTCCCATTGCTTATCTCCTCTGGGATGTGCTTGTTCAGTTGATGGGAAAAGGGCATCTATTTCTGGGACCATCAGCCAGAGATGTTTTATGAGCACAAGATTTGTCCAACAGAATTGCATGGCCCATTTCCCTTAGTATCTGTTTATATCTAGACCAGACTGGAAAGGGCAAATCTGTTTCCTGGAAAACTGCACTGTTTTAAAATTTGGTTGTATTCAGATCTGGAACAAAATGCAAGACAAAATCATTCTTTAAGGGAATGAATCCTTAGTTTTGGGGCCTGGAGTCATGGTCCAAGGCTGAGGGCTTCTGGGATATTAATCTGGTGCTCAAAAGATATAAATAAATAATTAAAATCAGAAATAGTGAAAAAAATCTGATGCACTTGCTGATAGTAGGGCTTCATTGGTAAATTGTCCAGCTGAAGTTTCTCTGCCAAGGATTATGATATTTACAGATTAGCGGTGTCCCTGAAAGCCCCTGACTTGTTCACCAATATCTTCCCTTTGGCAGTGAAATGTACTGTCATACCAAAATGGACAGAAAATAGGTTGTGAATGCAGCGGGGTTTGTGGATTTGTTTTTCCTTTGACTCAAGGTTAAGTACAAATACAGTTATGGAGAAATTTGCCGTTTTCAAAGGAATTAGTAATAGGAGTAGATGGAAAGCAGCAGTGGTTTTGCAGAAACTCTCCACTGAAATTTCCCTGATGTGTCACTGGGAAAAAAAAAATGAAATAGCCTCCTCTAGTGGCGAATGTCTTATACAGATTGATTGATTGATTTTTATTTTTTCTTTCTTGAATCCTACTTTTTTCCCTAATGAGGAAAATAGGCCAAGATGATGTCTGCAAAATAAGTTGTGAGACCTTTTTTTGTCCACTAGAGGATTACTCTTGTATTCTGGCAAACACACTAAGCATCTTTTATTATCAAACCTTTTCCTGGATGATCAGTTCCCTGTAAGCAGTGTAAATCTGGATATAAGCATAGTGCTGGGATGGTATATTTAGTAGTGAGAACGAAGGCCTGATGGATGATACTGATGCATAAAAGCCCATTTAATCTATTAATATTTTTCACTTTTCTAGTAGTGTTTGGTGCAGCATCTTGTCTGTGAAATACAACTTTGGGACAAAAAAAAGAAAAAAAAGATTTTTTTTTTTTGCTTAGATCAAACTTCTTCAAAGCATTAACTTATGTAGCTGGTGATGCAGAGTCCGGGAAGTGTGGCAGTTGGAGATTTCCACCTCATTTATACCTGCACAAGTTCACTACAACTTCTCTGTCTTCACATCAGGATTTCCCAGGTATAAACACGATCTGATTCCACTCGCAAAGTGTTTTGCTTTTATTGACGTGCATATAGGGAATTTGAGGTTGACTTTCCAAATAGTGCGGGACACTTCCTCATCCAGCTCACATTCAGGGATGTCAGCTCATCCTTTTATGTCCAAGGCTTAGGTCAGTATTTTCAGAAGTTATTTGGATATGTTATCGCAGGGAAATAAAATAATGATGATTTGCACTGTTATAAAATGCCATCAGAAATTAAGAACAAAATCTGAAGGATTAGACCCAACCCCAAGTTTGTGTCAAATTAAATGACTTTCAACCCATTATTTGCCTCTGGTAAATAGTGAAATCATTATTTTATTAGAGCTAATTTATTTAATTGTCATAAATGAAATGACTTTTAGGAGCGCTGATGTGTGTATTGATTTTGGCTGTAAATACTTTCAGGCTGCTGAGAGAAGAGTTGTGTTTGCACAGAGCATTTGCAAATGGCACGGGTAATGCAGAGACAGGACTCGGAATGGGACGGACTTGGCAGGAGGCACCGTCATTTCCAAGCCATCTGCTCATTACTGAACGCTGCAGCCGCTGTGGTTGGGCTGCCTGCCATTTGGCCAGGACAGGGCTTTGGATGCTTCATGCTCGACTCTGACCTGCACCAGGGTCCTTGGGATTTCCTCAGGTAGGGAGGTAGTGACCACCAGGCCTGGTTCATCAGGGCTGCTGCTGGAGCCTCAGCTCAGGGGGATGGAGTCTCCTCATCTCTCATACCTGCCTGGTGTTTCCTTGCCGTTGTTTTGATGTGATTTTCAGCGTGGTTTTTGAAAAGCACTTTAGGGAGTTCGATACATGCGTGTTAGGGAAGTGTAATGGATTTTAAGCTCCCAGTTCTCTTAGGTGTTTTTGCAAACCCCATCACAGACACACAGGCAGCATCCAGCTCTCTTCCCTCAACAGAAAAGCTGGTGAAGGGTTAGCCTTAGTTTTCATCTGTAATGGGAAATAGGGAAAATGCTCCTTTTAGCTTTAAAAGTTAAGTGTTCCACACCTGGAGTACCAGACATGAGTAGGATCACGCTGTCATGAGGGCCTGAATTAGACGTTTGTTGTGTTTTCTTTTTCCGTGTTTGGCAAGTAAAAACTTAGTTTGAGTTAGAAGTTTACCGGTGTGATTGAAATTCACTTTCCAGGTATCAGCAGGATGTCATCCCACAGAGCTCACATAAATACACAGGTGGTAAGAATACTTGTAGCTCTTTTTATTTTGTTTTTGTTTATTTAATATTTGCTCCTTGTTCATCAGTATTTGCCCACATTATGCCTGTGTTTTTCCTTGGGGTGCGTGTGATAAGAGGCAAGCAAGGAGCGCGGGCTTTACTCTGAGCTGTTGGAGAGTCCTCCTGCCAAAAGCCTCTGCAACTACACGGGGCTGTCACTGCCTCCCCGGGACACGGCTGTGGCAGCAAGGGCCAGGAACCTCGTGTATATTTTCCTCCCTTTCCTCGTATATCAGAGATGGAAATAAGTCAAGATACCTATCCTTGAGTGTGTCAGTGCGAAGGTACTGTGCTCTCTTGCTATCTTGGGAATGCTTGGCAAAGCGTTCTGTCTAATTCATCGTCATGCTGCTAGACCCAAGGTAGCCTGATTATCCCTGCACAGTACCACACTGTGCCAAGTAGACCTGGCCTTTAGCTTTTCACCAAGGGGCCAACTCCTGGTAATAAATATTTACTTTCCCACCCACAGCTGCAAAGTGACGTGACACAGATACCAGATTTCCCTAGCAGGGCAGTGTCAGAGCTGTCCTGTCCTTGTACAACATGTGGGGTCACACAGACAAGGATCATTGATTTCAGAATGAGAAAATAGGATTTGCTTTTGAATATGTTTTGCTTTGAAATTTTAATGAAATATTCTAAATAGAATATACAATAAACATTATATTTCAAATAGAATAGCCTAAAAAGTTTAGGCTAGTACCTGTTCTGTCCTTCCTGCTTTATTCTGCCGATGTAACAGCGGGACATGCAAGCTATTTGCAGGCAGGTAACAAAATGGCTCTCACACTTTTCTGTTTTCAATCCTATGTCTGGCTGTGAGTCCTGCTTTTGCAAATGAGTTTCCGTTGGGCTCAGGAATTTGTCAGAAGTGTTACAAATTGGTGGGACAGTTTCTGATTCTTGGGAGTTTGCAGCTGTTTAGTTACACATGCTGAAAAAGCATAGAATCATAGAATTGTTCTGGTTAGAAGAGACCTTTAAGATCATCAAGTCCAACCATTGACCCAGCACTGCCAGGTCACCACTAAACCATGTCCCTCAGCACCACATCTACACATTTTTTTATAAACCTTCAGGAATGGTGACTCCACCACTTCCCTGGACAGCCTGTTCCACAGCTTGACAACCCTTTTGAGGAGTAATTTTTTCCTAATATCTAATCTAAACTTCCTCTGGCACAACTTGAGGCCATTTCCTCTTGTCCTGTCACTTGTTACTTGGGAGAACAGACCTACTCCTACAACCTCCTTTCAGGGAGTTGTAGAGTGAGAAGGTCTCCCCCGAGCCTCCTTTTTCTCCAAGCTGAACAACCGCACTTCTCTCGGTCACTGCTGGTAATACGTGTGCTCTAGACCCTTCACCAGCTTTGTTGCTTTTCTTTGGACATGCTTCAGCACTTCGATGTCCTGAATCTGAATTTAAAACTTGTTCTTTCTGTTAAAACATTGTTTTAATTGCAGAACACGTTTTAAACATGTTGCATTGTGTATGGACATGACCTGCCCAGATGTTTGCCACCGCAGTGCTGCTCGTTGCTTTTCGCAGCCTCATGATCAGCACTTAACTCCAGGTGCCTGGTGGAACTTGCAGGGTCCTTCCATGGAAGTGCTGGTGTCTCTGCTCGCTGGCACTGTACCACCAGGTGGCAGCTGAAGCCAAGGAAAAAAGTGCTATTGCTGCGCTGACTTCACACAGCTTCCCTTCAGTATGTAGGAACGGAAATATTCTCGGCTACAGAAGAGTTTCACTCTTTAAGCGACTTCTTCCTTGTTTTGAATTGTACAATAGTACAATCGGGTAAAAATGAGGAAAAAAGAATAAATTGGAATGGAATCACAGATTCTCCCATGCATATAGAGAAATATATGACATTTTTAGTAATCCAAACTACATAAAAATAAGATTAATTGAGTCCCTTCCTTTGTTTGGGGGTTAAAATTTAAACAACTGAATGACTCTATGAAAATACACTGATCATTAATATGAAAATGGGCTATGCTGAGCAACAGGCTCTACAACCCCAAACGGTGTTTTGTCTGGCTGGGCAATAATTCAGAGCTCTCTTCTCCTTCCCCGAGAAGGCAGAAACTTTCTTACACTCATCATCTGTATTTCTCCGGAAGGCTGCTCTTGCAGCTGCTGTTCAACATTGCATGATGCTGCTGTGGAACTGCTGAGACAGCAGTGCTGTGCTTGCTCGTCTGTATTTTGCATTTAAGATTCTTTGGTCATAGCAGTAGCAGCAAAACTAGAGCCTGAGCTCTCAGCCTCTATCTGACAGGCAAACTACTTGAAGGTTTTGTTGTTGGATTCCAGTGAATAAGGTCAAGCCTGATTGTTGTTTTTTTCCTGAATGAGGTCAGTTCAAAACTGCAAAGTAGGATTAATTGAAATAGGAATGCACAGTAGTTTGCAAGATTATGAATCTGATTCCATGTTGTAGTCGTGGAAAGGGGCTATTTTTCTGCCACAGCTGAGCGATAATGTGTGCCATTTCTTTCGTACCCATGCTAGTTTCTTCACGTGTGCTCTGGCCATTATTTCAGCACACATCTTGCTTAGATGCAAACTAGACAGTTTGCATGCTGTGGAGAACACATTCAGAAGGTAGAGCACCGTGCTGGTAGTGTGGCCATGTTTTCTGGGAAGAGAGTGCTTGGTACAGTGCTTGCTGCACTATCCCCATAAGAGCCAGCAAGGTAACATGGGGCTGCAAATCCTACTGGATCTACCAAGTTGTCTGTTCTGGTCATCTGTAAAGGGAGTAGTTGTGGCACATGATACCACGGGTAAATGATCAAATTGTGGACTGGGTTTGACTCACTGCTGTCTCTTTCGGAGGGGTAATTCGAGCTTTCTTCCTTGGCTGGTTAGAAATGTAAATGCCTTCTCCAAACCCAACTTTTTTTCATTTCTTTTAGTTGTTTAGTCATCAGTCATCCATTAGTTATAACATGGAAATCTCCAGTGAGTACCTCATAGCAAACAGCAGCTTGATTTTTATTGATACATAAAGAAAAAAAAATACATAAAATGACTGGTTTATTACAAATTCTACTTGCTACGCCACCCTAGGAAGTTGTTGGTTTAAACTGACACCTCCCAGGGGTACCTGATACTCTAGGAGAGGTAAGGTCTTAGATGCAGACTTAGAGGAGCTGTGTTCCTTTCTGCCGGGTGGTTCTAGCCGTGTGCGCAGGGTACATAATAGACACAAAGTGGAGATTAGACACGACCTGTATTTTTCTTTTATTAATAAAACAAATAAAACAAGTGTATATGCAATGAAGAGCTAGATGGGAATAAGGAGTAGCTGGACACAGGTTATGTTTTCAATATATGACTCAAATTTTAGTGTAAAACCATAAGCATGATTCTAAATCACTTAAACCTTACTTGAAGTAGCTGAAGAGGAAAGAATACTGAAATTTTAATAAGAACTGTGTAAATTTAAGGGAGTTGTCATTACAAATTCATGTAGGCTTTGGGAAAAGGAGTTAAATGCACTGGTGCTTGTGGGAAAAGAACTACATTTACAAGCAGATTAACCTTGTTTGTAATTGCAAGACAGTAAGCAATGCCACTGCTGGCTTTTGACTGGCTATCAATAATTGACATGGGTGACATAAAACCTATTGACTCAGGGTCAGTTGTTTGAAATCAATAGAACTCAGCAGGAGATTAGAGATAGGCTTGAGTATGTTCTTCCACATGGGTTTTTGGCTTCGTTTTGTGAAAACGGTTCCATTCCAAGTTGAGAGGTCTCAGAATCAACTTTAATTTTTTACCTCACTGCCGAACAGGTACTGTTCACTTCTGGCACCAATAAATAAGCCTGTTTTAAATAGTACAGTGTGTCTGAGTATTAATGATATTCACAGATTATAAGCATAATGAACAGTGAGTATTCTAGAACTGTGCAATTTATAACACGATGTGTTTGTGTATCCTTGTTGTTCTGAATTCCAAGTACATAAATGGTAATGCGTCTTAGTAAACACTGAAGTATTCTTTTGGGAAAATTATTGATGAGTAGTAAACTAGCCTGCTTCACCTTTCGGGTCTAGATACAGCAAAACAGAAATGCTAAAAGGCTTGAGTGACTTCATTTCCTAGATCTCATTTTAGTAACGAAAGCTCAGCATATGGAAGATGTTTACTGGTGTATAACTTTAAGGGTCTGATCCTTAGTGCGTCTCATGCATTTGGAAGTGATTGTGTTAGAGGATGAAGTTGTTACTGCTCCTCAGTTGGAGTTTGGTCATTTTCCTCCTGATAAGCAAATTCATATATGTCCATGGCTGGTCCATTACACTGCAAAATAAACCAAGTTCACAAGCACGTTACTTGTAAACGTGCTTTGGAGGGAGTGGTAACTTCTGGAGAAGAAGCAGAGCCTTTTTAAACAGCTTTTCTCTACTACTTGCAATTATATGATACCAAAATGACCAACTCACACTTAGAGACAGTGTTTAACTTTGAAATCTGACTCGGCTTCTAAATTGACCAAATCTCATTACTTACGTCATAGTGAGCACGGGTTTAACTTGCTGTGCCGAAGAAGGATGAGTTAAACAGGGTCTCAGTCAAGCTCAGCAACAGAAAATTCAAATCCAGCCCCTTAATTAACACAACCCAAGTATAATTGTGGTCACATTCTGAACCACATTCTTTGCAGTACTGTACATCTTCAAAACCAAATCTCAGTGTTTTCTTTGCTCATCAAAATTTCATTAGGATTAGCTGGTTTGGTTGACCCCAGCTAGAACACTTTCATTATTTTAAACTAAATCCAACTGTCAAAAAGAGAGCTTTTCTGAAATGCAGAAGTACAGATTAAAATTTTCTAAAAGGTAATTATTTCAGAATCGTTAGCAAATGTAATTCTTCTAAGTGCTTTTTATACTTGTGACATTTATGGCGCATCAATAATGCAGCTTGTTTAAAGAAGAAAGGAAGTATGGTACACATTCTACCTCATGAATGTTGTTGAGCTATTCATTGCAAAATGCCTTACAATAAAGGGTAGCAACTGAACGGAGCACCACGCTCCAATGGCTGGCGTAATGTACTGCAGTATCCTGTTACAGGTATTCTTTGTAATTCTAGGAGGCAGAAAATAAAATTTGACACTCAAAATAATAAGTTTAAGTAAATCATGTAGGGAGAAATGTACATTTATGTCCAAGAAATGGTTAGATGTTGCCAGAACAATACTGCTACATTATGAATCTTTAATGATCTCTGAAAGTCATAATGGTCTGTCACTAATGCCCATTAATGATCTCTCTATACCGCGGGTATGGGCTTGATGTTTCTGGTCAGTACCTTAGAGAATACTTTAAATGTGCCTTAAACTTTCTCTGATCTGCTCCCTGTGTGTCTGCTCCAAATGTAGACTGCAATTGTCTGGGTAGGAGCAGCTTGTAAGGCAGCATGGCTTTGGGGTTAAGAAAGTCTTATTCAGGTAAGATGTATTTAACCAATATTTTTTGCAGTAAAAAAGTGAGAAGGTATTTCCTGGCAACTGATCCTCTGTAGAGATTATAAATTCTAGAAAGAAATTAAAGCTTAATATTTGTTAATATTAGGAATATGGTTCTTTGACTTCGTGAATTTTCTTTGGTAACTCTAAAAAATACACTATTTAAGAAGGAAAAGGCAAGTGTTACTGTTAATTCCTACTGACTGGAACTGTAAATATACTGAATATGCTGCTGAACTGGCAAATTTGTCCTGTTTGAATATGTATCTTAAATGTCTCACAGATTAATTTTATGGCCTTTTAAACATCCATGCTACATCTCCTGTTAATTTTGTACCCAAGCTTCTTGTCAGGTATAATGCTTGCTTTAAAGAAAAAAAAAAACCAAACCCAATGCTTCCAGCTCTGTTCTAATTGCCTTTCATGAGAGTATTGTGCTTAACATTAACTGAAGACAATCTTGTTAGGGCATTAAGAACTTGAAAACCTTTTCAATAGAAAACCAGCATCATTTGTCTATTCTTTTGCAAATGTTTTAGCTAAGGGCTTTTGGATGTGTAATTTATTTTTCTTTAATAATGAAAAAGCGTGTTCTCTGCATTTGGTAGGTGAAATGATCACATTACTGTAAGAACCAACGCCCTACGGCTAGAAGAGAAAAACAAATTCAAGGACTCTTGGAAAATGCCCCAATATCAAACAATAATCAGGCTTAGATATTAACTGTGAGAGTTAGATATTAACTGTCTGGGTCACACATCATTCTTTATTAGAAATAACTCGGCAGGATTAGTAGACAACTTTTATGACATTGCATGCGGCACCCATGTTGGTTTTTTTTTTCCCTCCTCACAATTAAGATAGTCAACCCAGGTATAGTAAAGTGTAGAAAGTGAAGAAAGCAGTCTGCAGTGGGTTTGGCACGTTAAAAACGCATTTACAAAATGTCATCTCTCGATACGTAACGCAGATTGCTAATTACTAAATGCCAAGTGGTAGGTTTTCACAGCTCGCCGGCGCTACGGCTGAAGTGGGGCTGACACCACCACAAGATTTTGCCGTAGGTCAGCTAGGGGAGAACGCGTTGCCTGGCCACGATATACAGTAGAAACGCTGGCAGTTGACTCTGGACCTTGATGTTTGTTTGTAAACATGGAGTAACGGGCCGGGTCCTCGTTCCGCGGGGCCGGGAGGTGCGCGGGGCGGCGGTGCGGGGCAGGGCGCGGCCCCGCGCGGATCAGCACCTTGGACAGCGGCCGCCGGGCCGCTCCCCCGCGGGCGGTCACGGGCCGAGCTGCGGGCACGGGCCGAGCTGCGGGCCCACGTGAAACACAGCTCTGAAAGTGGCCACGCAGCCGTGAATGTGGCCACGCAGCCCTGCACGGAAGTCCCGGCGGCTCTCCCTGCTCTTGCGAGTCCGCTGTTAATTACAGCCAGAGGCACCACCTACGTTGGTTGTAATTAACTATCACCAGTGACCGAAACAAAACTGGGCAAGAAAGTGAATGACCTTGCTGGGGCAGTTACAAGAACTATCTCTAGGTGTCCTTCTTGTTTCTGGTTTTCGCAGTAATTTATACGTTTGGTTTTTCGACTGGAAGTACTGGAAATCTGTCCCATTTGTTTGGTTTGTAACTGTTTGCAAATTAATGTTCTACAGCGTTTCCTCTACAGGAAGCTCTATATTTTGCCAAAAGCCTCCTGAAAAGACTTTACATCAGAACTTTTTTAGTAGGCTAAAATTTATGGCAGTAACGGTTTAAAAATACAGTCACTGAGTAAGATATTTCATGTATTACAGAGATGGAAAAAAGAGAAAAAAAAAAAGGAAAGGTGGGAGTTTCTTCCAGCATTAACAGCTCTGCTCTGATTGCCTGGTGCTTGTGCATCTCAGTATTGTTGAAACATCTTGGGTTTGCTCGTACTTGCAAATCAGGAAGAAGGCAGGCAGAAAAAAATACCTATATTGAAGTGTCCATATCATGAACGCAGAATCTATATTTGCAGAGATTTGAGATGTCCCGTTTCCAGAGGAAATACAGATACCAGCATTTTCCATCTGGGAACCATATCTCTTGCTTCAACCACATGAGGGGAAACGCCTGGAAATCCCTGCAGGCCTCACAGACTGCTGCAGAATTGTGTGAATTCTGCATGGCTCCGTGTTCTACCTATGCAGCTGTACCTATAGGTGCCTCTTTACAGTTAGATTCCTTAACCTCTTACAACTGCCCCGTGTAGGAGACAAGAAAATGCAAGGAGGTCTTTCTTCACTATGGTTGCTTGGAATGGGATGAGTGGAATCAGTCAAATCATAACATTGACAGATCAACCAAGGTAATTTCTTACAATCCAGCAGGCTTAGTTCTGTGCCTTAGAATCTAATTCTACTCGTTGTTCTTTCTTTCCCACCAAATGCTCCCAGGCCTTGGAATGTTGCATTGTAGGTGAAGCTTAAACTAAGTTTGTTTGTAAGCAAGATTAATTGACCTCAACTGAAGAATAAGGAGACAGAAATACTGATGGGCTTGGTAGCTGCTGCTTGTTAGAAGCATGTTGTAATTTTTAATGAAACAAGGAAAGAGGATACTGTCAGGAAGAGGTGGAAAATGAGAGTGATAAACAAAGAGGAGAGAGTTGAAGGACAGAAATCCTGATGGTATATCCGCGCCTGCTGAGTATGGTGTCTCTGCTGTGAGTTTAGCTCAACGTGATTTAGCAGTATGACTGGGGAGTTACGAAGGCCATACATATGGACTGAGAATTTAGTTGAAATCATGTTGTTATATTTGTATCTACTTCTGCAGCTTTATTTACTAGTTTTATGGTGGTTTGAGGTAGAAATGCAGCTACAAGTTGGACAGTGATCCAGCCTCTGTATAAGAAAGCATCTGTGTTGTAGTTCAGCTGGACTTAAGTGAGGAATAACTGTGCTCAGCTCGGGCAACTTCAAATCTATTCCTCTGATTTCTGAACAATGTTTCTCTGCATAGCAACAAAACCTTTCTGTGCTTTTTGATGAGGTCTGAGTCCTCAGAAATGTACCCAGCCGCCTAATGTGAATACTGGGAGCAGCAGCAGATGTTCCACTATTAGCCTTCTTCTCTGAATTGACTTCTCTGAATTTCTTCTAATTTGCTTATGTCAGATTTGCATACACCATTTTTCTAGTCTCTAGACCTATTTAAATCCAATACAGCAAATGCTGGCTTGTATTTCTCGTTCCTGTTTTGCTAGCTGATGCGGCTGCTTGTGCGTGTTGCTTACAAAAAGAGTACCATCTAACTTATGCTAATGAATTTCCCTCTGTTTACTTATGATACGTTGTATTTTTCACCTCAAAATCCCTGTGTGATTTATAGATGTCACCTTTGCTCTGTTCTTGCCAGCAGCAGCTCCTGCTAAGCCTGGAGTTGCCATGAGGCCAATTGCTGGAAGGTATGCGTGCGTGGGAAGTGTGACTGTGTGACTACTCGGGCTGGTTTTGTATTCACATGTATTACTGAGCACTGCCAGAAGCAAGACACTGAGCTACATAGACCTTCATTAAGTGATTACTTAGTTTGATGGTGGTAAATATTATTTATTATAAAGCTGCATTAGGTGGATTACAGTCTGAATCACCCCACAACGATCAACCCCGCTCAGTAAAGCAGCAATCAACCCCGTTCAGTAAAGCAGAGGTGGTGTTTTCCTTCATGCAGCTGTGAAAATAATGGTGCTTTTTTGGATGGGAACGAATTGCCACCTGGAGGTGCCTTTCTTTCCTCTTTCTTAGCTGTACAGCCCAGGTATTTGGTAAAATAAGCTTAGATAAAGCTGATTTTTACATCACTGAACTTAGGTTGAATTTGTCTCGTTATGTCACTATTAATATCCCCATTATTACATGGTGTTTTTATTACTGAGAATGCAGAAGTTCAGGCTTATGGCCCTCTTCCTAATCCTCAAGGATATACCTTTTTTCTGGTTACTGAGGCTGAGGACAGCATTTTTTCTGAGGTGAAGTGTTTCCAGTTCCATGACAGTGAGTGGAGCAAGGCCCCACTTGCACATTTGCAGAAGCATCAACCCACTGCAGGGTCTAAGTCCAGCTCCTGGAGAGCCCTGACACCATGGAAGACCTGGCACTTTTTGCTTAAAGTCCCTTTCAAGTGTGACCAGCTTTGTTTGTGTGAGCTTGGTGTCATGATCTTGGCAGTCAGGTAGAATTCACAGAAAACCATTGCCAGGCCCTTCTGATCCTGGACCGGGTAGTTTGGTTTCATTATTAGAAAACAGGTGGGTCTTACATTGTTACCACAGCCACGGGAAGCAGCAAGCTTGGCATCAAGCACATGACTACAGCCAGCTGGGCTCTCTAGTTATGTGAAGTCAAGCTGTGGGGCAGAAGTTAGCGTCTGAGCAAGGCAAGGACCATGGCTCTGAGAAACTGATAGAAATTCTTGAGCTAAGTGAGAGGAGGAGAACTCTCAGAGGCTCCAACTCACTGGAAACCAAATAAGTCTGGTTTCGTCAAGCTCTTGACAAAGGATGAACCATCAGATCTATGAAAAAGTGGAAGAAGTTCCATTTGAGTAATGTGACAATCTCTAGGCAACTTGCTTTGGGTCTGTGAAGAACTATTTACAGTGTTTTGTCATGTGTGAAGTGGCCTTATGTTAAGTTTGACAGTGGCATACAGACGATGCTTCTCGTGTGTCCCATGCTGAGATGTAAATATTTCAGGGTTGATATGCTGTCATTTACATGGATGTTTCCAAGAGTCATCATGCTGAGAGGTGAATGAACAGATACTTCTGTGCATACTGATGTGGGAGTATTTTCTGCTACGGCTTTGTGGTGGGCAGAGAGAAGTTGGTCGGTCACTGCTACAAGCTCCTGGCTCAGGTTGGGCCCCCTGAGACACCAGAATAACGTGTTCCCAATTTGGGGGCCCGCAGAGCTGTGGGAGCTGATCTCTTCTGTTTGTTCTGTGACCTTTCCCAGCTGATTGGCACTGATCTTTTATGCACCGGATAGACGATCTTTTGTGGTTGACATTTTGGGATGACTGAATATGGATTAACGTAGGCAAAAATATTTCCATTTTTCTACCTTCAAACAATGCCCTCCTTTTCCCAGAAATGCCTGCAGCATCAGGTCAGATCAAATCCAGTTTTGACTGAGGGAGTGCTGTAAAGGAATAGGAATTCACAGCTGGGAAGGGGCAGAACTGTGATTTCTCTCATCAGAGTTTTCTCTGAGAAACTGAGAGGAAACTGATGTTCTTGATGTGAGATCTCATGGCCATCCTGAGCATTTAGCAGGGCACGTCAGTCATGAAGAGAAGGCCCAAATTCTTGTCAGTCACTGAGCCTTCTCCTAGCAAACTTGTGTAGATCTGAGAACAGACCCTGATTAGGATATGAGAACTTTTGGTAAAGGATTGGGTGCATAATTATTTTTTAAATATCTTAGTAGTCCTAGTGAAATGAGTCACATGTTGAAGACAGGGACATCTTTCTCTGCTTTACTGGATGGGGGCCAGTTTCTGCACATCCAGTCCTGTGTGCCACTTGTGCTGGGGTCTCTTTGGGTGTTGGGATTCATGATTCTATACTCTGAGAAGACAAAAATCAACCAGCCACCTAATCCCTTGAACGAGGAGAGAGCTTTTAGATGAAGTGTGTCCGGGTGACACATCTACACTGGTGTCACAGGAATTTATTTTGATTTTTTTTTTTCCCTATTGCTGAGCAGGGCTGCACAGTGCAGTTCTGCAAAGAGCCCTAGCACAGACGCACAGGAATATCCGTGTCATTATTTACAAGTGCCCTTATGCTCTCAACATAAAGACAATATGGCAGTACAGCTCCTATAAAGGTCTGCAGCTGGTTATTGAAGCTGATCTTTACCATTAAGATTAATTCTAAGGTAGCCCGGTTGGTCTGTTGACTAAAATATCCTCAAATTTGAGCTCTTGATCTGGGGCTGCCCAAAGGTCCATGTCTTCCACTAATACCTTTTTCCACCTTGCACTCAGAAATAAATCTCTAGGTGACTCTAAATTTGTCTCCTATCTGGGGTAAAACGAAGCTTTCAGGGGTAGTGAACTGGACAGCAAACCGTGCTCATCCCCCAGGCAGAGAGCACCCAGCCACTCGCCGTTCTGCTGCTCTTGTGTCCAGCCGTGGAGCTGGCTGCAGAGGAAAGGCTGAGTCATTTCCACGGGATGTTTCACGGAGGAGCTAAGTGATGCGGGGCTTGGGTCTGAACAGCTCTGCTTCCTGGTGAATAGTAATTCTGTTTACTTAGAAGAGGGAAAAATCACTGGGGGCCTTAGTGCTGCTGTGTCATACTTGACTGAATGAAGTCTTGTTTATCTCACCCTGAGAAGAGAGAGAAGCGATTCTGGTGGCTCTTTTCAGAAAATAATGCTCTACTTTGGGGGAGTGTAGGCAGTGGAAATAGTCCATAGATTTGCGTCCCAAAGCTTTTTTTTCCCTGCTGGTTCTGAACCAGCTGTAGCATGTTACCCCAGCAAGAAATAAAAGGGCCTCAGGAGGGACTCCTGACATCCTATGCCAGGCTGATTTTTTTTTTTCTTTTTTTTTTTTTTTGTCAAAGCAGCTTCAGGCTTGTAAATGTAGAGGTGGGGTTTGGGGTTTATGCTGGGCTGGGTGAAGTCTGCAGCTGGCTTGAGATTTTTCTTCTGATCCTGATTTGCAAGCAGCATTTGTTTTGCCCAGCATCTACCTGTTTATATAGGACCTGCTATAAATCCTTTGGTATTTGTTTATAGGGGAAGAGGAAATAACTATGCTGTTTAGTCTGAGGATGGGATATATTGACTCAAGGTGCTCGCTTTATGGCAAGGAACCCAAGATTCCTACCTTATGGCAACATGTCCCAAGAATCGTTAATGCTTCTACAGGGCACAGAGGAACTTGGGTCCTTCAGCGAGTCACACATTGGACTCGTGTGCCAATCACTTGCACAGGCAGGCTGAAAGTGCTGTCTCTTCTCCACCCGTTTCCTTCTCTGACAGCACTGCTGCTCCGCTCGGTGCTCGATCACATCTGTTGACGTTCCTGTGCCGGAATAGCAGAGGCGATCAGCGGTGGGGGGAAGGAGGTCCTCTGCGCGCAGGCTGCGGCTGGCACCGGGTGTGCTGCAGCACTAGCGCGGCTTCGCAAAACTTGCAGCTTGATTCATGACAGTGACGTCTGGAGCTGTCTTGTGATTTTCTTGATTTTTGTGCAGCATTTGTTTTGCTCAGCACCTACCTGTTTGTCTAGGATCTATTATAAAGCTTTCGCACTCCGGATAGATTCAAACTCATGGGAAGCACAGTGGTCTGGGACCTGCCACAGTGTAAATGGTTCAAGGAGGTTGAGGCAAAACCCAGAAGTTTTTTGCACTTTCTTCTTATTTGGTGAGAGAGCCACCACTACTTGCAGTTTGGGCTAGTGGTGGGGTTTTCTTGCAGGAGCCAGACAGCGAGGGCAGCACACTTTGTGTTGGTTGAAAAACATACCCTGCATTAGTCAAAGGGCCAGTCCTGGTTTGGGGGGGCATGGTACCAAATTGCGGACTTTACTTTTGCCCAAGCCGGGGAACTTCTGGAGGTTCCAGTATGTTTTAATGATGAGAATCATGGAAATAATCATCAGCATGAACTCAACAGATGACTGGGAGGAAAAAATATATAAAAAAAGTGGGTGAGATCTTTGTCTACTTTACATCAGTAGAATTGTTGCTGGGTCAGATCCTAGCTCCAGGTAGATCACGGCACTGTCTCTAACAGTAATTGTACAAGTCTGTCCCATGTTGATTTCTTAAGAGGTGCTTAATTCTTGATTGAAATGGAGCAGGCAATTTACTCTTTAGCTTGAAGTGTGCCCCATTACAATAATTACACACAAGGAATGATGATGTATGTTCAAGGAGTGTCTGGTTGTCTTCTACATTCAAAAAGTTGCTTGGAATGTTATTTTCTTTTATTTTACCCTTTTAGAATGGTGGGGAGTGAACAGTTCTTGCCATTCAAAGAAAATAAAGCTGTTCCTTGAGATTTTTGTAACACTGAAGTAGTCCAAAGACTAGTTCTGTACCAAAGACGTTTTCCCAACAAGATCTTCATTTTCCTGTGCCATTTATAGTAAATGAAGACATGTTTGTAGGAGTGTCGATAGATGGAGAGGTTGATCATGCAAAAAAAAACCTGGAGGACTGTTTTTTTGGAACTTAAATCTGATTATGCATATATGCTATTTTTATTCCTCTCTTTAGTTATCTGTCAAGGAACATTTGTGCAAATGAATTTTCATTATGGATTTTAAGCATGAAGGCTGGAATGCTGGCAGAAAGATATCCTAAGTACTGCTTTTATATACTGCTTTTCCCTAGGATTTTCAAGGTTAGGCAAATCCTGAGTTCTCGTTAGTCATTGTGAAAATGAAGTGTCACCTGACCTGTAGGACAGATCACAATGAGGCAGCTTCACTTTGATCTGAAGATCAAACACTGCTTTCCAAATTGGAAATGTTTATAAAGCAATGGGTGAGTCTCAGGAAAAACAAGTCTCACTCGTGAGTGTATTGGAAGTAGAAAGATGGCAAAATTCATAGTACACTACCGGTGAGTTGAGTAGGATGAGTTATTACTAATAATATCCAACTGGCTGTCTCTTGGGTTGGATTTCACATGTCTTATTGTGGACTGGCAGATGAAGGTAGTGGTGGAACTTGTGAATTACAGTTATTTTTACCCTACTGTTTAACTCAAATTAAAAAAATGGTGTATTTGTTTAATATGTATATATGATGCCATGAAGAGCCTTATAAACAAAAGTGATTGCATGTCTGTAACTATACATGCAGGTGTATGGAAGAGAGAGGGGTCTTGTGGATGGGTATATGTGGGGCTGTCAAATTCTGTTGAGTACCATGTCAGGTGTCAAGGTCTCAGGCTGTGATGGCGCACACACCGTACTCTGAGTCAGACATTGTCCTAAAACTTGTGTATCGTGGGCATTTCTGTTATTAAGGTCTGGCCATGAAACATGTTTTATTGGGGCAGGAGTTCCTAGCTGGAGTAAACAGATTTGTCCCCATTGTGAGCTGTTTCTAGTCCAAAGGACTGTAATGTTTGCAGAGGTACAGTGAAATGCTTTTGAATTGATCTCTTTGAAGTGGAGATACTGGGTGGCTTGGTTTCCACTGCACTTGCCTGGGACCATATTGTGCAAGCCCAGGGAGGGAAGAGAGGACCGTGTGGCTTTGCTGGAGGGCATGTTGAGGAGAGGAAGAAGGGGCTGGTAACCTGAGAAATCTGGCTATGTCTGAAAGTGCATCAGGAATCTGGTGCTGGCACACCAACCCGACCTGCATCACTTCGGTCTCATTAGCCTCAGGGGAGCCCTGGGGCTGGCCCAGGGCACATCTGACAAAGCTCCCAGGCTGGGATGACTGAGGCCTGTTGGCATCAAAGTCCTCATTGAGCTCAGCTCCTGCAAGGAACCAGCCCTCAACCTCCCCCCTCCTACTCGTGGGACATCCCACCTTGCCTCGGTGCCTGCAAGTGACTGCAAATCACCTCTGCCTCGAGGAGAAATTATTTCAATAGTTGTTTGACTTCAGGGCTGCAAGTCTGTTTTGTTCCTAGCCTGAATTGGCTTTATTTTAGGCTTCACTGGTTGAAAGCACACTGAAGAGCACAGAGTGGGTTGCAAAGGACCTCCAGGACCTCCTGCTTCCTCTGCCCTGGGGCATGGCTGTGTGCAGGGTTCCGTGTCCGCTGTGCGGGGCATCGACCCCGGTGCGGAACCAGGCTCTGACACCAGACTGCTCCCAACAGCTCCCTGCCTTGGTACCACCGAAGCCTGGCCCCCGCTTAGCCGGGGGTGAATAAACCCAGCTGGCATGAGAGCCTGGCCTCGGGGGACACAGAGGCACCGTGGGGGCCGAAGGGAGGGGGGACAACATGGCAGCGACAAGGAAATCTCTCTCCTTGAGGATTTTCTAGTCGCTGCTGGAAAACTGGAGTTGAGAGCAGGTTGGGGGGAAGGAAAGGCAAGAGAGGCAAAAAGCCTCTCAGTGAGGCAGAGAGGGGGCCATCCTGGGAGGATGAGGAGAAGGCAGGGGAGAGCTACGGCTGGAGCTCCCCTGCCTGCCCCTCCGACCCACCTTCCCGCTGCCAGCCAGGTGTCCTCACTCCGCTGCCGGGAACCTGGTGCCAGCTATTTGCTCATCGCAGTCACGTTTGTTTGGGTGTCTGCGCCTCCCCAGGAGGCGTCTCTGTCAGAAGCAGGTACCCAGAGCCCGGGGGGCCGGCAAGGGCGGGCAGCGGGAGCTGGTGCGCCCCGGCTGCCCACCCCGCGCCCCTGCCTCCTCCCTGCCTGCACCCCGGGACCCCTCCGCCGCTCGTCACACAAAGAGCCAGCGGGCAGGTTCCCCGCTCACTGTCTTGCCTGGGAGAGGAGGAGAAGGTGGAAGAGGAGGAGGAGGAGGAGGAGGGGAGGGTGGTGATAAGGGACTTGCTGCGTCGCCTCGTTTCGGAACCCAGCGCAGAGCTCGTGGGGTGTGTGCGGGTTCGTGCATCAGCTGCCTGAGCGCTGCCTCTGCTGCCGCTGGTGCTGCTGGTGCTGCAGTCTCGGCGCTGAGCTGCCGGCCAGCGGGCGTCAGGGGAGCTCCGGCTGTTTACTGTCTGGTGACAAGGGTTGCAAAGCAAAAGCCCAAACGCGTCGGTGGAGGGGAGGCTGCGCTGGCAGCGGCACCTGTGAGGAGCGGAGGAGAAGAGGATTCCCGAGGCATTCAGCAGTAGGCAGCCGAGGCTCCAGGCATCGGCACCTCTTCCCAGAGTCTCCATCAGCACTTCCCTCGGATCTCTTCTTAAGGGAGGAGAGGAAAAAGGATCCTGAAAACCCCTGCAACAGGACAGCCCCTGCTGGAGTCTAACAGGTGTTTGCTGGGATTTGAATGGGGAGGGGACGGGCGGGGAGAAAACTTAAGCAGAGAAATTTGGGCTAAGAGAGATGCAATGATCTTGCACCAAGTGGATGTGCCATGTCTGCATGGGAATAGCACGTCTGGAGAAGCTCAGAGGGATGTCTTGCAAGTGATCTGCTTGATCTCCGTAGAAACGCTTACCTCTGCCTGCAAACTTTCCCCTGCCAGAAGTTGGGAGGAATAAAAAAGCATCAGAAAATCAAAAGGGGGAAGATCTCAATGGACAAAACTGCCTGAGCTAAACTGTTGCATCCTGACCCGGGGCTGTGGTGTGAGCGTCCCGCTGGTGTCTCCTGGGCTCCCAAACCGACTGGCGGTGGGTGGCGTTGGCCAAGGCGCCCGGCAGCGTCCCCAGCATTGGGGACGGGCCGAGCAGCATGCTGGCTGCGGTGCCCGCGGCTGGCAAGCAAACCCCGCGTGCCTGACCTGCCCGTGGTGCCGGGGCGGTGGCGGCCATGGCTGCAGCCATCGCCAGCTCCCTGATCCGCCAGAAGAGACAAGCCAGGGAGCGGGAGAAGTCCAATGCCTGTAAGTGTGTCAACAGCCCCAGCAAGAGCAAGGGAAGCTGCGACAAGAACAAGTTGAATGTGTTTTCCAGGGTCAAACTCTTTGGCTCCAAGAAAAGGCGAAGGCGGCGACCAGGTTGGCAAGGGTTATGTCTTTGGGGGGTTGGTTTGTTTAATCTGATGCAAGCTGAGATGTCCATCAGGCGTGGGGAAAAGGGCAGTGGTGTCTTAGGACTGATGAAATGAACGTGCAGATATTACCACTCCTGATTTGTACGATCTGATAGACATGGGTGCCCCATGCCAGTCCCTTTCCCTTTCATGTTCATCTGGTTTATTTGGATAACACACACTATTGCTGTCTGCCCCGCGCACCCGTGTGCACCCATGTACCGGTAATTCAGTGTCTGTCTCTCTGTTACACCTATACATATACAAACACATGTGATTTATTTGTGGGGGAGATGTTAGCAGGGGAAGTTCCCACACATACACCTCTTTCAGTTGTATGTTAAAGAACTTGGTGGTCTATAGATCTGCTTTTGCCTTCCTGCTTCACAGAATGCCTGGGCCGTGCTTTACTTGCTGATTGTAGATGAGGTTTTTTGCTTTCGCTGGCCCCTTCCAGAGTTTTGCTTCAGTGCTCTGTTCCTTTCTCGGAATCTCATCCGTGCAGCTGCTCTGCAGGTGCGATGCTCTCTGTGTCAGAGTGCAAAAGATCAGGCATGAAGACTCAGTCCCTGATCTGAGTGGGTTTTTGTACGTGGGAGGAGCAAAACCCTCCAGTAATGTTGCTACCACTTTGCTGCGCTGAAACATTGATGCCGTTGGCCACTTAACCTGCCTGCCTCTCTCAGCAGCCACGGAAGAGGTGCCTCGCTCGCAATTTGCAAACGGCTTTGGGATGTGTTATAGCTAAAAAGCCAGAATGAGGACTGGATTAATTTCTTGTCAGAAAAGTTGGTAGCTTTGAATTGTGTTGCTAATAGGAACTAATACACTTATTCAAACTACTGTGAGCTTTTGCCTTCAGCTCCTACTAAAATGAAGTTACGGTAGCAGAGCTCCCTGATGTCTCAGTTAGAAACATGGGGAGTCTTACCCAGACATTGGCTGTTGGAAATGACACGTATCTTCAGTATGTTTATGTCTGAATTAAGTAAGTTGTTGTGGAGCAAGCTGCAGAGATGCATCACCTCCTGACAAGCATAATTGTGTGAAATGACTACAATGCAGATGTCATTGGGATTCAGTGGAAGTAGACCTTTTTTTTTTTTTTTTTTGCAATTACTCCTGGTGCATTACCTAGATGGCTTAAATAACAGACCTGACAGCAGATCCTGTTGCTGTATACTTTTTGGTGTAGAATGATCTGAAACAGTGTGAGATATCTCGCTTTCTAACTGTGAATCTGAGGATGGTTATGAAAAAAAAGAAATCTTTCCAAACTCTGCGTTGTTTTGATCTTTCTTCTTCTAGCTGATGAGGTAATTACCTCAGCCCTTATGGTAATATTTATTTTGCAGTTCCACACATTGCTGGGTTTCAGGGTTCCCCCCCTTCATTTTCCATATGTTCATTGAGTAGTTTATCACTTTGGGTCCTCTGTACTCTTTGGAGCAGTGAGGGATGGGGGGGTTGTTTATTAGAGCTGCAGCAGTTCCTGTGCTAAACGTTTGCTGCTATATATTTAGGCTCTCAACTGTCACTATGGCTCCTGTTAGCACTATTGTAGTAGTCCTCTTTTTCCTCTCCATTTGAGAACTCACACCATTTTAAAAGGCAGAATACGCTCTTTGCCAGCTCGTTTCTAATCTTAAATGAGATAAGGCTGAGCTCCTGAGGCCAAGCAGCACAATGTTGGAAATTGTATTCACTGGAAGTAGACTTTACTGTGCTACCTACATTGCAATTGAAAGTGGCATTTAATCATTTTGGCAATTGATTTCATAGACATAAATTTCATCTCAACCTAAAGGAAAAGTGTTGCAAAGCTGGTTGCCCTGCTTTTGTTTTGGGTCTTTTTCATATCTCAGCCTTGAGAAGAAACCTGGAGATTTGCTTTTAGCATCCTGCTCACTTGGAACAGCACATCAGGATTTCCCCTATTAATCTTACTATTGTTTCTTTACAGAGCCTCAGCTTAAAGGTATAGTAACAAAGCTATACAGCAGGCAAGGATACCACTTGCAGTTGCAAGCAGATGGAACAATTGATGGAACAAAAGAGGAGGACAGTAGTTATAGTAAGTGACATGAGAATAAATGGTGTGTTTGTGAATCGTGGTGTCTCATTCTTCCCCGTATAGGTCCATTCAGAAGTGTTGTCCTGGGATGTCTGAGTGAGTGGAAGCGGCACTACCGCTGTGCTCACAGAGCAGAAGTCTTTCAGACTTACTGGGTCTGAGAGAAATGCAAATAAAAATCACTTAGAGAAATAATGAACTAGAGGAGGTAACGATGACACATATGACAAACAAAGCAAATGTTATCTCCATGGTAATCTAGAGAAGTTCATTGCTGTCCTTTGGATTTTATTAGAAATTTTTTTTTCCAACAGGGAAAATTTGCTCGCCTACTCAGAGCGCCTGAAATAGAATAACGCTATCTCCACTCTCAAACAGGGGCTCATTCAAACAGAGCCGTGCTATTTCACACAATGCGAGTTCATCATCATTTTAAAGTTCACATTTCCCTATTATTATTATTTTTTTTACCCCTTCTAAACTTAATTATACCTTCAACTTTCATCCAGCTTTCCCTCAGCTTTTGTGTGAAAAAGCTTAGGATGCTTTTGCCTTGGCTTTTAGGTTGAGTTGGTTTTTTGGTTTTGTTTTACAACTCTGAGAATTTAGTAGGAAACAGGAGAAGATGACTATAGCATAGATTTGGTGTGGGTAAATAAAACATTCAAGTGTTTCACATAGTTACACTATTTAGCTCAAATTATGTTCCTGTTCTGAAAAAAGAGTTAGGAGGCACCAGGAGTTTGAGGAGGTATTTCAGGACATTTTGCCAACAGACTTAGAAAATCAACAGGCAGCCCTTCCTTTTTAATTACTAAAAAGCACTGATTTAAGTGTCATCCTTTTCATTTGCTTTGGCAAAACACGGTCTTACTTTACCGGGCACTTGAATATGGCAGAGTAAGTGCTAAGTACAGTAGGAAGTATCACATCTTCTTTGTCCAATCACTTGTTCCCACCCTTTTCCCTCTTTAATCCTTTTTGCATCCCTGTGTTAATTTCTGAGTGACAGGAGGGAAGCAGTTACACTGCTGGCGGAGGTCTCCTGGCCTTTCTAGCCCTGGAAGGTGCCGGCCTTAGGGTAGGGCACAAGCATAGGGTCTGTAGGGACACCTGAGGTCTGGCTCCAGGTCCTGTCCTCACCCCTGGAGAAGGGAGCACAAAGACCAGGTCAGTGCAGTGCTGAGCGGCTGCTGCCATCTTACTGAGTTCTCCTCAATGCAGCCACAAAATTTACTTTAAGAATGATCCTTCAGGACCTTAAACATTGCTTTTCTTTCCAGTGAATGATCTGATATTAATGATTTTAAAAGTCAGTACAGATTGTTCAGGAATCTGGGGTAGTTCTGTTAATTATCTTAAAAAAGAAAAAATAGGTAAACTTTACTTTTTATATCAAAGTCTGTTATAACCTCTTAATGTACCAGAGCAAATATATGAAATCCCTTTTTTTTTTTTTTTTTTATTGTTTCATTCAAATTATTTGCTTGGAATCCCCCTAACAGAGATTCTGAGATTTGCAACAAGATAAAATTTCTGGAAATAAAAAGGTGTTTGTTTCTAAGATATCTTTGTTTTCACTGCATCCTTAAATTTACCATAATGAGATGGATTACAAAGCAAATCATAAGACCTCCTTGTTGCTGGATACCAACCTGCCAAAATGCTGCATAATTAAATATAGTGGAAATATCCCAGAAATGGTTGCAGCTGGGCTACAGTGTCTAAGTGTTCAGAACAGCAGAGGTTTTTTAATAAAACTTCATAAAAACCCCTCCTGCTTTTGTATATATTCATTTACATAACATAAGCGTGTGGACCTGAATGTCCTGTAGTCCTGAATTCATGTTAATTGCAGTATTTTTAATGGAGCTAGTAAGACAGACTGATTTATGCTGTGAATCAGAGTCCACAGAAGGGACTTCCCCTAAAGCCTCGCTTACGTGAATATTGAGATCAGGCCCTCTGAAATCCTTTCTTCCAATACCTGCAGAGACATCTCTCATTTAGCCCATATTCGTGAGCTGCAGGTAAGCCACAGGACTTGTAGCCCCCTCCAAATATGAGGAGACTCCTTCTCCAGTCCATTCTCTTCCTTTGCACCCCCTGAGGGATACCATGGCTGTTGCCTTTTGTTGCCTTCACTGAACATTTGCTTTAAGACCATTTGCTGTGCAGCGCAGTGCGATAATAAACCCCCTGCCTTAACAACAAGGGGATGTTCCCATCCTCAAATGCAGCTGTGGTTGCTCTAGGAGTCTGCGATTGCATTTTGTAGAGCAAGCCACAGCTATAATCCACCTGGTATCCAGACAGAGCACTGGTCAGCCTTGTTTAAATTTCAGATTATTCCCTGTTTCTGGTAGGGATGGGGAGAGCTTGTAGCCCCTGACAGCCAGCTGCTGGTTTGTGCTCCTGACAGCAGTCTGGACGCAGGAGTCTACCTTCTCCATCATTTGCTACCTAGAACTGAGTGGGAAGTTTGCCTGAAGATCCCCTTTCGCTTCTGACTTGGGAGCAATTATTTCAAGCTCTGCAGACCCACTGCTGTTTGCAGGGTTCACAGAAACAATTGCAGGGACTTCAAAAGAAAGCTGAGATTTTGGAGAACATTTTAGGCAGTGAGACATGTTTTTGAGGAGCCAGACCTCACCAGTTTTAGCCAAGAGTCCATGCGATTTGAGAAAATGCCTCATAGAAAAGAATTCCTGGCTGAGAAACAGATTTTGCATCATTAAGTGTGTTAGGGCAAGGTTTTAAATCAAGGCAGAATTTATTCCCCAATTTTGGCAAGAGAAAGAGATTTCGAGACAGATAAAGGAAGGAAATATAGGGAACAGTATCTTGCAGAAAGCGTGCAAAGGTCCAGGTGGCCAAAGCAGGGATAGCACAGACCTCACAGTAATGTGTGTGTTCATAAATCCAGCTGTGTCCCACTGCCTTTTATTTTGCAGCTCTAATTTTCTGTCAGCTTGTACTGCACAAGGGCCACGGCAAAGATCATCTCTCCCTTAGGCATCGCCAAGTTTTTTATTGCAATGGATATTATATCCTTATTTTAAATAGCACAAATGTAATAGGGAAAGGCTAGGATGCAAATAACTTTGCATTATTTTATGCTAACACAAACTGATCATAGTAGTTAGCAATTTATTTTCCTGTGGCTTGGCTATTTTGCCACCCTTTCTGTCATATCTGCCCACATTAGGGCATCTCAAATCTGTTGTCCATGGCACTGGGGGCTGCATGGCTCTGCTGTTGGGCCTGTCAGCATTTGGGGACAGTCCCACATTTTGGTCCAGTGCCAGTGTCCCCTTGCCTTGGAGTTGGCAGCTGGGGCAGCCTGGCTGTGTGTCTGGCTGCGCTGGTGTAGGACGTTGGCATAGGACTGTGTGCCCCACCAGCAGCACGTCCCTCTCCCCATCGGCAGAGGCAGCGGGCAGCAGAGCCAGCATCACTCCCCACAGCCCTTCCACAGCTTCCCGTAGTCTGTGCCACAGCAGCTGCTGCTAATCCCACCGGTGGCTGAACCAGCTTCTGAGGGTGCCTCAAAACAGAGCAAGTGTGTCTATGGCAGGAAAACATGTTCAGCTGCTGAGGGAAGCAGCTGAGCACCCATTGCAGTGGCTACCCCAGCCCTCCCCTGATAGGAGTCATTCCACCTCCTATCTCTGCTGGCTTTGCCAAGCACAGCACAGCCAGGAATTGCTCACTAAAGCCTATCTCTGTAGCTTGTGGCTGTGAGCTGTATCTTCTCAATTGTCCCAGGCTTTGCCCTGTCCTCAGCTGGTCTACTCACAGGTTCGTAGCACTATTTACAGTGGAGCCCATACTTGCACCCTTGTGCTGAAAATACCCAGGCACTTGCCCTACTCCTAAAGATGCCATTAGGAAAGCACCTTTTCAAAAAAGACCTCCAGATTCTGCCTGGATGCTTAGCTTTAGCTTCTGCTCTCCTGCCTACATGGAGATCAGATGCTACTTTTTGGGGTTGAACTGCAGCAGAGGGCTCTCCAAAGGAGTGTTTACTGAGTCAGACAGAGAGTATTTTCTCTGCCAAATACATTCAAGCATTTGATAGAACGAATGAGAACTCCATTTCCCTTAGCATTTTCCTTACTGAAAATCTCAGTTTTGTTGGCCAGGAACTGCCCAGAACTAGAGGATTTTGTTTTATTGAAGAGAAAGTTGTTTCTGTTGATTTTGTGCTTGAGGCAGGCGAGGAGGGGCTGCACGTGAGTGTGTGCTTGTGTCTGCGCATACACTCGTGTGTATGAGAGGGAAAGAAAAACACAGGTATGATTTTATGATCTCCTCCATTTATTTATTAGCTCTGGATATTTCTACCTGCTCTGCTAGATTTGACCACTGTAGGAAATTCAGTGCTCAAAGGTGCCCCTCCCTCAGAGCAGAGCAGCCCTAGTTCGCAGTGGGGCAGGCTCAGCCCAGCCCTGAGCATGGCCGGAGTCTGTTTTCACCAGAATTTAGTCCTTCGTCCCCAGTGCACAGTGTTAACTTCTGTCCAGGCCTTTATGGAAGCAGGACATGCATATGTTTGCTCTTTCCATTTTTCATACGCTCTTGACAACCCCACACCCAGAATTTAGGGTCTGTATTAAATCCTGGCAAGCTGCAAATCTTCTTGTAATTAAATACGATCATTTGGGGATTGTCAGGCTGAAAAAGGAATTTATTATGCATCGTAATTTTTAGCTGATACTTTTGAAAATAATAAAAATATTTCAAATTCATAATTCAGTTTTAAATTGGCTTCAGACAGTGACCATAAATACCAAACTTCAGCTTGAAGCAGGCCAGAGTTTTCCAGCCAAGTAATAAATCATCGGAAATAAGAGCCAGTTTGGCGTTACTTCATCCTGCCTCGGCATTTATACAACAAACTGGAAGGACATGCTTTGGGTTACGATAACAGCTCTTGAAAATTTTCTTAACTCCCCTTTATTTTTAATCCTATATATTGAACGCAGAGTACTGTATTCAACTCATTATTACTTGTGCTCAATTTTAACATACCCATGAATACAAGCCGTGGCAGAGCTTTGCTGTTTTTTTGGTGGTTTGGGTTTTTTTGAGTTTTTCTTTATAATTTGCCACTTTATAAACGGGAATCTTCATTCTTTGAAGAGACTTTTCTCTGCTTCTGAATACTGCCACTATTAGCATGTATACAAGCATAAATGCAAGCAGAACATTTGAAGCAGCTCAATTTTGAAAGCATAGATTTAGGGCTTGATCTAAAGAATATGCTGTCATTTCATTTCGTTTTGAAGTTATTTAACTCTGTTTCTTCAAACCCATTCTCTGCTCAAAAAGAGGGAAAAAAAAAAACCCAGTGAGTTTTGAGTGGAAACATTTTGAGACATTACAGAAGGTTTCTAATTTTTCTGAATTTCATCTTTCTTCTTTTGCTCAAAAACATTTACTGAATTTGATCTGAATTTGAAACGACAAAAAGAAGTTTTTATCATCTTGAAAAACTTTTTTTGTTTGGTTTTTTTTGGTTGGCTTTTAATTTTTTTTTCCGCATTTACTGTCAGAAAAAAAAAAAAACCAAACCCAAAACACAACAAAACCAAATTAAGTATGTTCAGCTCCACTCAGCATACCCTGGGTTCTGTTTATGAAGCTGGTAAATCCTTTTAGCTCAGTACCTCTTAATTCAGCATCTTCAGAGTGGGGGAGATACATTGATATCCCCTATAGATAATTTCTGAGCTATTGGTGGAAATTGCTGTAGAAGAACACGATAGTAGCAGTTCTGTTCTCTAGCACCCACAGATTAACACCACAAATGAACATACGCACGAATGGGCATTTTGTATTTTGTTCTGGTAATTGTGGTTTCATTCTCTATCTACTCTGCATACTCTAAAGGATTAATTTTGCTCTTCATTTCCTTTCTCTCCTAGCTTTGTTTAACCTCATACCTGTTGGTTTACGAGTGGTGGCGATTCAGGGGGTTCAAACAAAATTGTATCTGGCAATGAACAGCGAAGGATACCTATATACATCAGTAAGTAAACATTTCCAATTTTATTCTCACTCAGATTATGGTAAGAATTTAGTAAATGGATAATTTACTGTTCCAAGGGTTATAATCCATAGAGGTGAGATTTGACCGCAGATTCGCTATTTACTGGTGGTGATAGTCTGGTTTAATTTTATTACTCTTATTTCCATTATGAATACATACAGATGTATGGAATCAAACTGTGGTGCCTTTGATGCAAAATAGTGATCCCAAAGTGTGAAATAAAAAAAGGCCAAAAACCTCAGTCAGAAATTATTGTTGTTCTTGGTCACTGAGGACTGATTGGGCTAATCAGTGTGGGGTGCAGAGGGAAAGGGACAACTTTGTGAATGACACGCCTACTTGAACACATTTCATATCATCCTATAGAATCTCGATTACTCTTATTAAAAGGGATTAGAGAAAGTAATTTTTTTATTATTATTATTTGGCCAGGATTTCCAGATGAAAGTAGGTGCCAAAATTTAATGTCTTCTAGTGGCTGAGTGAGTAAAGAAATGTATTATTATCAGTTTTGATGAAGAACATCAGTTAATAATTTTCAGTGGCATTTCTCAAGAGAGCAAACAGTGGTTTTATGAAATAAAGAAAAAGGGACATTTAAAAAAATAGACCATTTATCAATTAAGAACATTTAGTTGAACTCTGTTCAGGAGCTTTAATTAGAAAGTCTTAATAGATTTTTTTTCCCAAGGAGGAAAATAGAGGAAAATGTAATTTATTATCTACAACAAATTATTCTCTTCTATGAATGATTCCCTTAAGGTGCCTTTAATACTGATAACAATTAAGTAAACTTATTCAAATCTCTCATTTATTTTGCAATCCTGACAGCTGGGACAAGGGGCAGCTTTGCATATTATTTCCTCTTGTATCTGCCAGAGCAAAAGCAAATTAGAACTGGTTATGCGGTGCAGCAAAGTAACATTTCAGTGAAGGGCATCGAACTCCGCTTTTCTTTTTGCTCCGGCTGTTTGCTTAGTGCGGTTAATCCACCGATATGTTTGCAGGGCAGCAGCCACACAGCCAGATCGTGCAAAGTCCCCTTAATCCTGCGTAGTCATGCTCCTCTGACTCCACAGTGTCATTTACACGTGCACTGCAAACATACCTCTGACTGCGCGGTACCTTTTCATTTCCATCAGCATCCTCAGCCGCGCTCCATGCTGGCTGCCCACTCGCCCAGAGCCCTGCGCTGAGCCGGGCTCAGGTCTGCCTTGGGGAACGTCTCAGGGTGGGATGGAGAGGTTTGTACATACAGTGAAGTTCCATCACCATGCAGAGCAAATGCGCTGGGTTTGAGCAGGTCAGTTCTTGCAGCTCACGCATCCTGGAAGAATCAGATGTAGTTTTGCAAAGATGCAGGAAATGGGATGGGGACAGATTCTGCCACTGTTAACCTACAATGGAGCAGTAACTGCTCTTTACCACAGAATCACAGTATGTTTGGGGTCGGAAGGGACCTCGAAAGATCAACTAGTCCAATCCCCCTGCCAGAGCAGGATCACCTAGATCAGGTCCCACAGGAACGCGTCTAGGTGGGTTTGGAATGTCTCCGGAGAAGGAGACTCCACAACCTCCCTGGGCAGGCTGTTCCACTTCTGTCACCCTCACTGTGAAGAAGTTTCTCCTGAGAAAATGAAACATAACCCTGAAGTCAGAGGGACCACTGAGAGAATGAAGTGTTGATCCCTCGATGTAAGGGGAGAGGCACAATAGAACCCTTATTTAGATTAAATCCTGCTTTTGGTTTGATGGGTATATAGGCAGAGCTCAAAGATTCACTTTGCTTGTAATTTTTGGTATTTGAATTCATTAGGGATAGTTTTCCACGTGGTCTGATATGTCACGATGAATAGCATCTCCCTTGAATTCTTTAGTATCTCTCAATTTAATAGTTTATGCTGTTGCAAAATTCACTGGTAACATCCCTTTATTTTCCCCTTTGTAGCAATGGTCATTTTGGCTTATTAGGCAAATATATTTTCTTATATTTATTCTTGAACCCGATGGGTTTGGCAAGGCCTTAAATGGACTTTTGTCACGTTGTTGTATCCCAAATTAGTATTTTAAAATGCTGTTCACAAAGTCAGGTGTCTATTTAATGTTGATCTACTTTTGCAAAGAAGGTTTCTACTAAAGTTCTCAATAATCTTGGGTTTGTCACCTGATGCCTTCTGGTTTGATTGTTTTGTCCTTCATAATAATTACAAGAAACTGCCTTGATGGGCAAGAAACTTGCCTTGATGGGCGAAACCTAGCTCACATGTCTGTCGATGTGCCTAGAGAATGGACAAGAGCTGGTGAGAAGCATGTGCCCCTACTTCACCTGCTATGCAAATAGGTTGCCAAAACTGCAGTTCCAGCACTGTTTTTGAAGTGTTTCTAGCACTTCTTTTGCTGATAATGGTCCTGTCAGCCAGGGATACAGTCTGACAGTCTGATGCATGGGAAATTAGCTCCATATTTTGGGCTGGATTCTCGGTTGATGTAAATGAGTCCCAAGAGAGCTCGGCTGATTTATATCAGCTCAAAGCTCACCTGTTCAAGGGATGCCAACAGGGAGTTTGAGGACCAGATCGGCTCAAGTAAATGACATCCATCTATGCATCCTGAGGGTTTCTAAGCACTTGCAAGGATATGTTCCTGACTGGAATTTGTCAGGAACAGACAGATGGCAAAATGGGATTGATTGGGATCAAGAGCCCCACAAAAAACACTGTCAAATTCCTGAAGCAAGTATATAGGGAAAAATAGAAATATTCTTAAATTGCAGATAACTGTAACAGATAGGTGCAGCATTTCCAGAGAGAAATGAAATTAGCATTGACGATGCAGTGTGATAGGGAGAGGGAATATTGTGATCTATGCCATGACTACTTGCTTTCAGTTTTATTGCAACTCTAGTGCTGCAGTCATGCTTGTGTCTGTGCAGATCCATTTCCTTTAGATTGCATTGCCGAGGGTTATAGATTCATTTGGCAAGTGGGTTGAAAAGCACCCTACTAACGTGCCAGCTCCGTTCCTCACCCGGTGCTACTGTCTGCGCCTTGCACCTGATAGCACCTTTTAGCCTGAAACAGTTCCAAAACACTGCACCTGAGAAAGAGGCCATTAAGTCCATGGCAATTACCCCACTGGTAAATAGGTAAATAAGACATCTGGCATATGGGAAGATAAATGGAGGCTCAGCTACGTGCTTTCCCACACTCACAATGGAAAGCACATTAGGGCTAACACACCAGGTGTCCCATTTCCATGTTGCAATATTAAATCACAATTCCTTTTCCTTTTAGTGATTATGGGGAATTCTTGTGGTCTGTTCCTTATGATGTATTTTTTAGGTCTGGACTGTGCAGCAACAAAACTGACTTAGTTGATTCTGAGTGTCCTGCATATGTAGAAAATACGTCCTAGCCCCGATCCATTGAGTCGTTGGCAGATGGAGAATATCTGCAGAGCCATTTGCTCATTTTTGAGCTCTGGCTTTGGCCTCGCCTCTTCCTCCTCAGCATTCTGCCAGGGTGGGGGCTCGGGTGTCTGCCCTCACAGGTAGTCTGCACTGGGGTTTGCTTCTGATCCAGTGACTGTACTCGAGAATGAGGTGAATTTGCTCCATGGGGCATCAGTGATGTATAATAAATCTGCAGAGAAGAGGTATCTGTAGTTGGCTGCCAGACTTTATAGATAGTTTGCGGTGTCTGTCAGAGCAAAAATAAGTTCTTTAATGTAATGATAAAAGCTCCTCGGGGACAAGGCAGCAACTCAGCTAAGTGGGGGGAAAAAAAAAAAAAGTTATGTTAAAATAAATATGTCATTATCTACATTTGTTACAGAAGCACATTAAAAATCCTGGATGGCAGGGAAGGGGGAAGCGACCTTAGTCCTGCTGGCAGCCGGCCATGCTGCCAGTCAGTGCTCACCTCTCTCTGAGCAGGGGGAGCCTCCCCTCCACACCAGCTGGAAAATGCATCCTCATATCACAGACCACCACCACGTTTGAATATTTAATTTATTTTTTTTTTCTGTAGTCAGTGTCCTACCAAAGTTGACAGGAGTTGTGTGACTGCATCTCCCGAGCCAAACTCACCCTCACAATTTTATTCAGAGGCACACTGAAGCTGTAGCTCTTGCTGCTGTTTGATCCTTGAGCATCCATTTAAAATGAAAACACGGGTTTTGATTCATCTCCTCTTACACCAGTGTCATGCTGCTGCAAGATGACTTAAACAGTGTTATGGTACTGCTGCCTGACGTAACCACTTAATGAATCATGCCCTTTTGTATTTTAGGATGGCTTTTGTTTTAACTTATTTTTCTCTCTATGAGCAGCCATCTTTTCTGATGACCACCGTGTATGCTACACTTGAGTTTTTCAGGTTTCATACGCTATGAATGCCTTGTGTTCTTTTGTTATCTGGAACAAACGAGTGAAAAATATTTTAAGCATCTTTTTTTGTCAGACACGTAGTTCTAGAGCTATTGCTTTCTCATTAAAGTGATTGTGATGTGGCAGAGGAGGCTTACAGTGAGCCAGAGCAGCAGATGAGTGAAGTTCATGAATGGGAAGCAGGTAGGTAGGTGAAGAGAATTGGGTGTGCTGCTTCAGTTCTACACAGGCTGAAGCATAACCCAAAATACATCAAATTAAAAATAAAATCTAACAACCTGGGAGCACCTGTCATGTCAAGAATTTTAAAAATCATTTAATGATTGCCAGTGAAATGTGTGTATCACCTGTAGAATATTTCAGCCCATGTAATTGTGTGCTTGTTTAGCCTGGGTGCATTGTCAGAAACAGTAAAATTAAATACGTGCTGCTCATTGCATCCTTCTGGCCGGTCTCAGGAGCCATGCAACTCAGCTTGTCAGGAGCGTTTGTTTTCCACCTTATCTTGTTCTGGGTTCCTGTGATTTGCCAAAGTGCTTGATTTAATAACGTCTTATATTTGAGTAAGCTTACAGCTTTTCCCAGGTTGGCTAGAGACCTTGTCTAAGAGTAGTCCCTTGCCTTGACTATGTGTCTATCCCTCCCTCCTACAGCCTTTCAACTTATTTACTGGAAATTCAGGGCATTCAGCCTTTTGTAGGGTGGGTATTAGGAAGTGTGCCACACTGCAGAGTTGCTTTGTTAGCTGTCCCGAGATGTCCAGTACTTTTCGGTTAATAGAGCTGCTGTACGTGGCTTAATTTTGCCATTTCTCGTCTGATGCGCTCGGTGCGGAGCTAACATGGGTTTAAGGAGCACTTTGATATAATACCCTGTGCAGAAATTTATATATAATTTATCCTGAGAGAGCATTCAGCTAACATTGTCCTCTGTATGTAAAACAGATTGTCATATATAAGTTTGGTACCTGCACAGAAAGTAAATATTGTATGAAGCGTGCACGTTGATTATAGCCAAGAGAACTGAAATGTGATTAAATTCTCAGAGTGATTCAAAAATTGGTTTTGGTGAGTTGGAGAGAAGAGAAGTTTGTGCATATTTTAATACTGAGCAGTGCGGTGGAGACCTGCTGTAGCTAATGGGTATGGCTGGAGCATTTATAATGAATTACTGGCAAAGAGCATTTTTCCACCTCAGGGAAATAGCACAAACCAAGAGATAGGGGAAATAATCAAAAACTTCATCTAGTTAAATTTGCATGTCAGTATAAATCATTTTTTACCATGAATGCTCAAGTGCAGGCTATACCTTAATATAGTTCATTCTCTTCAACGATAGAATCTTAGATACAGCCGCAGCCCATTTTTCTTTCCATCACAACACCTTGCTTTCTGCTGGATAAACGTGCAGCATCCTCACAGCGAGGAGGGCAGCTCTGGCCCTCCCACGACCCGGTGTCTGTCGACAGCCCTGACTGCACCCACTGCCCCACAGCAAAGGTGGGAGAGAGGGCAGACGAGGTGTGGGATCAATGCTGGGACAGGAGCATGCTCAGAGGATATTTGCAGGCACTGTAGGACCAATCTGAACTGATAAATGTTTTCTGACACCTTCAGCCAGGGACACTGCTCTAAATTACGCCAGCAGCTAAGCTCAGCAGATGCAAAGAATTGTACTTGGTTCAGTCTTACAGCAGTGTGCCAGTGCAGAGGTGGTTAGTGGGTGTCTGTGCAGCATCACAGGCTCCTCATAATGCTGCCCAGATGGGTGCTCCGTGGCTCAGGCTGGTCTCACAGGCTCAGCCTATTACCAGGGAAACCTGACTTTTTTGGGGATTATTTGTGAACTGGACTGTGCCTAGCAGTGTAGCTGCAGAGCCTGCTGCTCACAGACCCATCTCCCACTCACTGGAGGGAGCAGCAGCCCGTGGCAGAGCTTGCTGTGCCCATCTGGCCCTGCTCTGTGATGTGGGATCCTCCTGGAGGTTGGGTCCCTGGGCAGCAGAGTGGTTTCCTGCAGCGGGTTTTCCTTAATGACATAAGTGCTGGTCTTTCTTAGTGATATGTGCTGCTGCTGAGTGGTGAGGCAGAGAGATGGGTGCTGTTTCATTCAGGTGCTTGCCTCTTCTGGGATCAGTATGATTCCAGATTTCAGGAGACAGCCTGCCTGCTGTCTCCATCAGGAAAGTGGGGAGGGCATCACCTTCCCATGGGAGAATTATTAGGAGACTCGGCAAGCTGAAAGCCTTGGAGTTATTAAGCTGCTTTTCTCTACAAGTCATCCCCCAGGTATCTGAAATCCACAGAGGTGCTGCTGTGCATCCACCCCTCACTACAGGGCGTGGGAGCTGAGGATGCTCAGCACCCTCTAAAATGAGGCTTCATAAGAGGAGCCCAAGCATGAAAAAGTGATGCTTCAGGACTGTGCTCGGCACGGATCCTGACTGACCTGCGGTTAGATGCCTTTGCAGTGGTTTCCTAACAGACTGTCTGTTAAAAATCAGCAATGAAATTGCTGTTTGTGCAAGAAGAGTTTCAGTGTCCTGTAAGATAAATAATGTACATGTGAAGTAGATAAAAGATTAAAAATGCATCCACTTTTTGTTAATCATTTGCTAATCAATGCTAAAGTCCTTGGGTGAAAAGACAGAAAGTCTATAGGCTCAGACTTCAGGTGTTGGTCACAGCAGAAGTTTGGGACTCGGCAAGCTCAAAAATCTGGCCGAAATGGCAATGTAGCTCATAAGGCTCAGTTTTTCAGTCTATTGCTCTGCTCAGTGGGGTCATAGTGACACAAAACCAGCATGATGCTGGAAAGAAACAAACAAACAAAAAAAGCCATGGCAGAATTTGGAGCTGGACCCGAGTTTGATAGTTTGGCATCTGGATCGCACACCACTTGCTTCCAGCATCGCGTTTCAGCCCCACGCCAGCAAACAAGGAATACTGAGTTCCAAGACTTCCAGGCTACTCACAACTCTTCACCATCACGTTGCAAAGCATGTTTGGCAGGCGAGAGTTGTAAGCAGATAAGGATTTGAGCAGACGGCGTGAGTTGCAAAGTGCGAGAATAAGAGCATTGCCAGGCTCTCAGCCTGTTCAGCTGGGATTGTACATTCAGATCGCCAAACGATGGAATACGTTGCTATGATTCAGCAGAGCCAATGAGAAATGTGCTGCTTTCCTCTCTTAAATTTGGTGTTTGTGACCAGTGGCATAGGTGCCTGTGGGGGGACATGTGCCTGCTCCCTGGGGGGCCGGGCTCTTTTGCAGTTTGCTGGGAAAATAGGTGTGGTAGTATTTATGTGGATATTTGAGTTGTTGCTTTTTTTTTCCTGATATGTATGTGACAACTTCAAGATCAGAAGTGAGATGGCTTTCCAGACTTGCTTAATTAAAGAAAATACCTTTATGGAACCTCAGCTTCTTTCCTGTACTTGCCTTTCCTTCTAGAAAGCTGTCTGCCTTCCCTACATCTGCCCAGAAGGGCTTCCCCTCCCTCTCGTGCTGCAGGTTGAGCTAATGAGCAGCTCTTGTCACAGTGACTCAGCAGCATTTCTGCCTCGTTACGCTTCCTCCGTAACCTGCCGATGGGATGGCTCACCCCAACGGTGCCCGCAGCCTGCTGCTGGCTGTAAATGCCCACATGAAGATGAACATCTCAACAAGGATGCTGGAGCAATCAGAGAAAGTCTCCAAGGACTCCCCAACCAACAGGGATGGGTTGGTACTGGGAAACAAACTCAGAACTTGAGTAGAAACTAACCTAGGGTGACACTGAAACACAAGGATTCATCACGTTTATTAAATCTGCAGAAAGTGTTTTCTATGCAGCACACGTTCAGCTGGGGACCTGCAGTGGGGTGCCGAGGGCGCTATCATTTCAGTGGGTTCTTTTAGGTTTTCATTTAGGTAAATTCTTGAAAGAAAAATACTGCAAAATAGGATGATGTCATGTTTGGCTTAGAAACGTCTTGAAATGATGGCTCACCAGAGGCTGGGGAAGTGTGCTGGGAAAATAAAGGGGTAAAATTCCCTTTTTCTTATGCTCTTCTGTAGGCAGCTACACTTAGACAACAACAAGCCAACGGCTTGAGAAAGATGTGCCCTCACTGCTCAGTTCTCTTGTTGCATCCCATTGATGTATGGGCTAGTTTTCAGGAGGCTGTTGCTACTCTGAGGAGAAATACCCTAGTGTCAGTTAACGTGAAGGATATGCAGTGGCTGTGGTGAGAGGGTGGGACTGGAGTGAGAATGGGCTGCAGGAGAAGCTGAACAAGGAGCTGGAAGTGTGTCTGTTTCTGTGCCTGTTCCTGCATATGCACGTTCCTGCGCCTGTTCTTTTGTGTGCCTGTTGCTGCAGGGGAGGACCCAGAGCTTTGGCTGTTGCAGCAGTGCTAGGACAAACAAAATTTGGCAGCTCCTGTGCTAAAAGTAAGTAAAGGGCAGTTCAGTTCCCCAAAATGACTATCCATCAATCCAGGCTGGCATCATCAACAAATCTGCTGTGTGGGGGTATTCGGAGTGACTTTATTAAACATATTTTTGTGTCTTTATCTTCACGTAGCCCTGCAGTTGCAACAGTGCTAAGAGGAAGTCAATTCAGTTCTGTTCCTACTTGGCAGCCTCAGGAGAAATATTTACTGCTTTCTGGCTGTTTACATCCTTGCAAACCCACGAAAGCATCCTTTTCCTAGCAGAACTTTTACTGGAAATAATGAGGCGCAAAAACTGAGAATCCAGCTTGACTGTAAACGTTCACGTTGCATTTGCAGTTATCAGCCAAAAGGCAGCTACTGAGCAAAACTGATGGGGAGTCAGTGGGCAAGGAAAAAGAGTTGTTAGCCCCAAGATTCTGAGGTTTATGGTTGCTTCTGGGAACTGCAGCACAACTGAAGGGGGTTTCCAAAGGAAACTCTGTTACTTCAGTCACGGAGAGCCTGAATGCCATCCTCTTGGCATGACTCCTCAGTACTGAAACCAGAGACACCTGGATGAGTCCTAGAAAGCAGAATAAACACGGCATATGGTACGGAAGCTAGGCAGGGACAAAGGAAACAGAAAAGTTGTCATGTTTAGATTATGCTTCTGAAACCTTGGTTTCAGAATTTTTTTTCCATAGATAAGCTAATTCTTGGAGGTGGACCTGCTGAATTCCTGGGTGGAAAATCTGCAAAATGTCTGGGAAAGAAAACAAGTATGTTGAATAAAAATTGTACCAAAGAACTTGCATGTCCTTACTGAGCTGCTTTCATTAGGTAACCTAGGATTAACAAAGGTATTCAAAATTCAGAATGGATTAGGGAGTCTTTGGGTATAATGTCAATGTAATAGCTTTCACCAGCAGATTGGATGCTTTAAATAATTGAACAGATACGACTTTTCATATTTTAACGTTCTGTGGATGCTACAGGTGCTATCCCATTGTTTTTCAGTTTTGTAATTTCACCCAAACAGCACTGAATACTGAGCAGTACCGTTCTTCTAAAACTAAATCCACTGGGGAGCTAAGCAAAACAGGCAGCACAGATCTGTTTATTTAAAGCCTCAGGAGGTATCTAAAAATCAGAGAGATAGTTTCAGGAGCACAGCACAAGAGACAGTCTGCTTTATAAAACACTCTGCCCCTTTCCTTACTCTGATGACTTTGAATGCATATTAGTGAGGGAGTCCAGTTGGATCCTCCATCCTCATCCCCAGAGCATTTTCAGATGTTAAAAAATCCTGTTATGAGATAGCAGTGTTCCTCTTGAACGCGAGTGTTGGTGGGACCTTGCATTTGAGCTGACTGGGGATGGGCAAACTTCAAAGGACTTGTAAAGGCACATTTCCTCAAATCACAACTCCAGAACCTAATGTTTTAACAAAATGGGTCTAGCAAACTGAAAAGAGTGGGCTGTTCCTCACCCTGCCAGTACTCGTGGCCTCCAACTAAACTGGAAGACCTACTGTATTTTTAAAATGAGGATATTTTGTGGAGCTGGTATGCAAGTTAGAAGCAGAGTTCCATAAACATGAAGGTTTCAGTTCAGGTTTTAGGCAAAAGTTCACATCAATTCTCATTCCATTCTCGTTATTTCACACCAGTGTGCTCAGATCTAGAGGAGCATCTGCTGCCAGCTGAGCCATATTGACACTGACAGAAGGCACAATAAGCTCAGAGTAAATAAGTGAATGATCTGAAACAGAACAAAAAGCCACAGAAATTCTAGTGAGTGGAATAGAAACAGTTTGAAGTGCAGATCTGTTCCCTTCACCTGACAAACTAAGAGCGTAATGGGCTTGATACTGTGCACCCTTTCTCATGTAAATAATCCTTACACAAGCAAGCAGCTTCACTGACTGCCTGCCAGAGGAAGAATTTATTCATCTTGAGTAAGATTGTCAAGATCTGGACAAGACAGCCATTGATTTGCAATATGAAATTTCTGTGTGATTATAAATAAACAGAGCCAGTAAAGCTTAATGACTAAAATAAGTCCCTACTTGCCTGGAAGACAGGTCCTAAGGCCTGGAATGGTCATCAGGAATAGGGAGAGCAGCAGACCTCAATCCTGGATGTTTGGTGTCATGGTCAAGACTCGAGCCCTTGGTTTGGAGCCTTCTCTGGAACTGAATGCCCAGGGCTTCATTTTGAGCCATGCCATAGCTGGACTGATGCTTTCCTACAAAACAGTTCAGCAAGTGCAGAAGCAGGTGTTGTGCTGTTCACAAATAATCCCTCTCTTCAAACATTTTCTACTTTAGGACATTTGGTTTTAGACCTTAAAATTTCTTGGCAGGCCCATATGAATATCTCTAGTTCTCCAGGTGCAGGGGAACATAAGCAGCAGGCTCTTTCTGCAGTGCTATCATGGCCCCAGGAGCGTTGTGATAAGGCTCACCAGTAAGCACAGCATCCTTTCTTCTGACACCTTTCCGTGAAAGGCAGTGCGTGCCTGGTGTCACGGATTGAGCAAGGATGACTGAGTTTGTGTTACCACCATTGGGCGTCATGAAACTGGAGCCAGCTTCACTCACCTATTTTTGAAAATCTTAGACTTTAATTTATGCTTTAGCTGCCTCTGTGTGAAACAAAGATCTAATGTGTATTCCAGACAGAGAGACTGGGAGCTTGCTCCATGGGCTATAGAGTTCAGCACAGATTCCTTAGGCGTTTTCTTGGGGAAATTACTGCAGCTGTAGTAGAAAAGACCTGAGAAAGCTTTATGCAAATTGTTGGTTTCTAACACATTAGTTAATTGTTTCCCAAATTTGCATTTCTAATCAGTGAGATGCCAAAAAACACCTGTACTCTCTAAATGTTGCACTAACAGTTTGTATTTCCTTTAACGATGCTTGTAGGGACAGTACCAGAATGGCAAGAATTTATTATAAATAACTTGTAGCTCTTACAACTAACCTACGAATAATAATTGTCTTCCCAAAATGATGTCCAGCAGCAGTGGTAGAGAGAGGGTGTTCCTTGCCCATCAGCCAGGAGCCATTGCACTGATGACGTTATCTTCCCGAACAGCATTGATTTGATAGCCCTAAAAGCACGTCTTTTTATGCACCATCTGTATCACAGAGCCCAGGCAGTGCTGTGTTTAGAGGCCATGGTGAATCCCTGAAGATCTTGAAATTTTCAGCTGAGAAGAAGGCAGTCTTGATCTGCAAGTGGCTTGGGAATATCTGTACTAAGGAAACCAAGCTCCTTTTGTGATGTTAACTGAGATGAGTACTGTCAGCCTGGCTTGGCTGTGAATCATCTGATGAAGCTTCATTTGCTACCCCACGGCAAACCCTCTGCACTTGCAGCCCTTCATTTTATTATCACAGGAGTGACAGTAAAAGAAGACAAGTGATTTTTTATTTTAGTTTTTTTTTCTTCTCATTTAATACCAGGCGTTCTGTTGTTGAGCTGTTTTGTTTCCCTTTGGCTCTGACAGTCTTCTAAACAGCAGTTGCTTCTCGTATGAAACAATTGGAGTTAATGTGGGTAATTGTGATAGTTATGGCCTTTAGGTTTTGATATAGCAATTATCCAATCTGTACTTTTTTACTGACTCAAGCAATGTTGGTAAAATTAAGTTGTCATTAGACCGATCTCTCTGGAGACTGTTTGCTACAGTAAGGCCAAATCCAAACATCTCTATTCTTTCTCAGAACAAATGCTGAGTAACTTAGAACTGTTTCCCGTGCTTCGGACCCACTCAGGTTGTACCTTCCACATCACCGTGTCAGCTGCAGCAAGGTCACACACATTATGTAGAAAAGAGTTTGGTCCTTTGCCTGCTGTTTTGGCATTTTTAAACCTCTGTTGGTAGAGAGTCTTGCGAGGTTTTACAGGTCATGAAGTTCTTAAACCGAAATCAAAGCACTTTGAGCTAGAGGTAGAGGTTTCCATTTCTGTAGGACAGCAATAAATACAGGGGATTTGTAAATAGCCCAGATTACTCATATAAGTAGAGAATTTTGTGAGTTTAAATTGATTACTTTTAAAATGGATAAATATATTTTCCTTCCACCTTCCTGAAAAGTGGGTTCACAAAGCTACAGAAAATGCCATTTCTCTCTAATTTTCAAGGTCCTAAAAGCCTGGTAAAATTTTACTTCCTTGAAAAAAGTCTTCTGAAATATTATTTTTGCATCACTACCAACCTGATGCTACAACCACTTAGTCTCTTAATGCAATGATAAGGAGTGTATCTGTTACACAGAGGATAGGGCTATAAATCCGTATATAGGGACTAAATAGAAATGGACAACACCCAGACCTTTAAGCAGAGTTGTAGAGATATATGCTGGGACCTGGAATAAAGCTTCAACTGAGATTTGGAGCAGGGAAGCTTCCAACAAACAAGCTATAGAAAGAGAGATGTGCCAGAACTTGGGGCTTTTCTCCTAGTACCAGTCTCTCCAAATGTAAAATTTCTGGCTTAGGCTCAACTTGGATTTAAAACAGCTTGCTTGTTTTGTTTTTCTTTTTTTCTTTTTTTTTTCCCCTTCTCCTTTTTCTTCCTTTTTTTTTCTTTCTTTTTTTTTTTTTTTTTTTCCAAATAGAAATCACCACAAAGCTAGCTCTGAGCTTCAACTTCATAGCATTAATTTAATTTCAATTTGATTTATTTGTTCTTACTGACTCATTCAGCCCTTCCTCAATACTTCCTGCTGGTGTGTAGATATGTCTGTTGCTCACATTGGTGTATAAGATTTAGAAGGAGGCAGCTGTGCCCCTAAGGCTAATTACATCATCTCTGAAAGACTGGGTGTGAAAGATGCTTTGCTATGGCTGGTTAGAAGTGGAGCATTCAGCTTGAAAAGCTATGTGCATGCAGGCCAGTGGTTGCCTCCTTGAAAGCTTCTTCAGGCCATCACATATGAGAGGCCACCCTGCCTGTTAAGTAGATATTCTTATGAGCAAGCTGATCTTATTATCAGGCTGTATTTGTTAATTGGAATATTAAGAGTAAAGGATTGTATCTCTGCTTAGAATACCCAAGGTTTTGTGATTTACAGTCACAGGGATCATTTACGCCCACATCCAGAACCCATCAACCTCATTCCGAGGCTATAACCTTGCCTGCCAAGTCCCACCAATAGTTTCATTTTATGGGCAAGTAATAAATGATAGGAGGTTGCAATTGAAATAGTTATGGTCAGACGATCAGCAGTCACTGTAGCCCTCTTCTAATACCAGCAGCTCTGGGAAGGCCCCTGATTAGACCAGTGTCCTTGGGCACTGCTTCAGAGCATGCTGCTGATGCAGGAAGGGTTGCACTGGGATATGAAAATAGCAAACTGGAACTATCAAAGGGAGCATGTGAAATGGCACATTTCAAAAAGTCCTGATATCCACCTCTCCAAGCATTTGTTTTACACACTTTGCTTTCTCTCCTAACAAGTCACATCAGCCTGTATCACACTATTCATGTCACTCTGTTGCTTACGGAGTTTTATCAGCATGTGGTATTGTGTGACACCCTCTATTGCAGCAAGCAAAGTGCAAAGAGCACTCTACCAGGTTGAGCTCCCAAGATCTCATTTCATCTCTCGATGTGGTTGATAGGCACCATCAGTTTGGGTGTTGCATACCTGCTCTCAAGCACGAGGGAACTGCCCCTTGCGAAGCGTTTGGCCTCTCTGGCAGAGCCTCCTCCCTGACCCTGATCTCCAGCGAGGCCACACCACCTGATGCTAAGGAGGCTGCAGCTACATGGTGTAGGTGTGATTCGGGCTGCTCTAATCCTGCCCGTTCCTAGCGAGGCGTTGGTGCAGTGAAGGGTGAGGTGGGGTATAACCAAAATGCCTGGCCACGAGTAGTACTGAGGCCTGGTGGCCTGACCTTTACTCACAGACGCTCCCAATAAAGGAAATTTCCATATCTTTGGCCTTTTCTCCAGCAGATTAAATAACTGTATACAGGTTTACATTATCCATAATGTGCAAACAGCTCAGAAATCGGCCTGCAGCAAGATCTGGCATCTCAACAATTTAGGCTTTATTGAAAAAGGAGGTGGGGAAAGATCCGAGATTAAATTGGGAGCTAAATGCTGCTGCTAGACAATCTTCTTTGTGCTGAGCCAAAGCAAGCCCCAAATGTCCATGGGCCAACTCTGTTCTCATGCACTTAAGTCCATATAGGTCTTTGTAAGAGAGAGATGCTAGTTAAAAATAGCTGAACTCCTCCTGTTAGGTTTGGTTGCATCCTGGGGAAAGGGGAAGAGCAGTAGTAATACTTTCATGTCTTTTTGCTTTTTAAATCTCTGAACGTGAATCACTGAAGCCACAGTATGCAGAAGGATGAAATACTCGTGCTTGGCCAAGCTGAGGCCCGTCAGGGTCAAAGCCATTGCTAACGCCATCGAGGTCAGGTTTTCATGCTGATATTTTCATTTGCAGGGCTGTGTTTGTAAGCTTTTGGAAGGAGAAGAGGCATGCCCTTCTCCACCAGCTCCTTTCCTCTACCCCTTGATCTCCTTTGCTTTGTATGGGTCTCTGTGAGCATGTCACAAAGACTAGGGAAGCAACCGCTCAAAAATGCTATTACTTTTTAGGCTGACCTTTTCCTGGATAATATTGTGATCCTTCTGTCTCTAGCAGGCTCCTAGTATCTCACTTAGCAAACACCTTGTCATGCAAACACAGAGACAGTTTGAAGTACAGTCATCTAAGCCTAGGAAAAAAAGGAAAATACCTCCTTAGGGCCCAATAATCAATGCGCAGTAGAGGTGGTATCACCGTAGGGTGGAGCAAGAAACCTTTCCCAAGCTCTTGGCTATTCCACACTGATTTTTGCCCCCTTCCGGTGTATATTACAGTGGATGAAAGCAAATTAAAGATCTGAGTCCAGCCCTCTGCGTGCATCTGTGTACCTGGTGCAGTCAGGAGGGCTGGTTGAGATCAGTCAGGTAGGGATGGGGGAGAACTGGAGAGCCACATCCAGTGCTTCACACTGTCAGTGCAAAGAGGGTGGGTATTAGCTGAAAACCTACCGGTATTTTTGTGCCTTACTGAAACTGTGTTTGCTTGCCTTGGTTATTAAAGCTTCTCTGTTACTTCAACTGACTCTTCAGATTCTGTATAATAACTGCGGGAAGATTTGACTGGCACAAGCACCAGCTATTTACATTTCAGAAATCATTGCTTTTGTCTTATCAGTAGGGTTGGTTATAGGACCTCAAGGACATCTGGTGGGATGTAGATTTAGATTCACCTATCCATGTATTTTTCTCCTTTTAAATAAAGCAATTTGCCTATGAAGCACTTCATAAGAAAAAGCTTTGAGACACTGGAGAGTACAACATTTCCGTTGTAATGAATCCTGCTACAAACAGATGATGGGTTTTTTTTTTTCAGTGCAACACAACAGTGAGGTGTATTTTGTAGGGCCTTGGGGAGTGCAGTATTTAATAATCAGTATAGAAGGAAATTGTGGATGATTTAGAAACGATAGTGACTCAAAAGGTGTGGTTTTATTTAAGCACACGTAACAGCCAGTTAAAATTCTTTCACAACCTCTTTTCACCTTTTATTTCCTTCATTTCCCCTTTTTTTTCCTCGTTAATGTAGCTACTGCAGTATAACATCAGACTATTGAAAATCAAATGAGGTGTTTGGGAGAGTTTTATTTAAATTACTTTCTTTACAAAATTTACCAAAGCGAAGCACATCAGAACAATGCTGCTTTGTTTCCTAAGTGCACATACTGTGTTTGTGTGCCTGCTTGGTCATCTGGTGATATATTTGACTTTATGCCTAATGACATTAAAATCCATTAGCCAATTCTGGCAAAATATAGCAGACTGGGTGCAGTCTTCAGAGATATTACATTCCTGCAATTTTCATGAAGTAAGGCAGCTGGGTTAGAAGAGCGAGCTGACCTGCTCATGGCCTTAAGGAAAGAAATGTTGCAGCATAACTGGACTCTTATCGAATGCAGGAGGAGCCACCGGGGAAGCAGGAATGCCCTCAGGTTGGGAACCATCAACACGCTTTATGAGACTCTAGAGAATCCAACTGCTCCACCCAGCTCCTGGGTGATGTGCTTCCATTCAAGTGACTGCTCGTGAAACTGCTGGTGTTTAAGGCTCAGCCCTGTAGTTAGAGCCATTGCTTATCTCCGGTGTTACTAGCTGCAGTTGCTCAGGGGAAGAAGGGTCAGAGTCAGGAAAGTCTTATTGAAATATTCAGTTTGTCCAGAGGCCAGGAGTGCAGTAAATTGGTGTTCTTGGCTACGTTACCTACTGTACAACAATATTTAATAAGCAAACTGCATCCAGCAAGCTGATATGTTTGGAAGTCGTTCAGTCCTTTGGCTATGTGGCGTGCCAGAGCTCTGCTTGTCTACATCGTTGCTTCTAACAGGTAAAGGTGGCAAAAAATCAGGGTTAGGACAATGTCTGTAATCAAAGACACTGGGAACACGTTAGTAATATTCACCAGTACTGCGGAGGCTAAATGCCAGTCATAAGTAAAAATTTGTTGTAAGACAGGTGAGGATTTTAGTCATAAAAAGATTCCTGGGTCTATTTGTGTGCTTTATCTTCCTAGCTGTGGCCCTAGTCCTACAAGCCAGAACCCATAGGACAGTACCAGTCTGTAACATTTCTGTTTCCAGGATTGGAAACTGGGAAAGCATGTATTTGTGTGTGTGTATTTGAAAAGCTTATCTTTCTCTTTAAATCCAGTAGATCAATCAAAATACCGGAGTTCTTTTTAAAAGGAAAGGCTTCTCATTAATTTTCATCCCCCACGTGTAGTTTCTTGCATTATACTGAAAAAATCTCATCTGAGAAATCCTTTTATAATGCAATATGTTGCAGAATAAAAAATGGAACCATTTACCCCATGTATATTTTGTCTTTCAGGGACTGGGACGATACCATTAGTTTGTTGGTTGTAGCAAGTGTTTCTTTGCTGACCCTGGTACACTAATGTAATTCTTCAAGGTGCATGAACACCATTTATTTAGAAATGGCTTTGGGTGCAGGGGACATGTGTTTAAAATCCATCCAGCTCAAATTTGGTATCTTCATCTGCCCTGTCCAGCATCCTTGCTGATATACTCAACACTTGCCTCATTTGGAAGGTGCCTGCAAGTTTGGATGCTTAGCAGAGTGTCTGGACATTAAGTAAATGCACGTATCAAAGTAGTAGATTGTGTTTAAATGTTGAGGGTGTCTATTAAATATGTATTCTACCCTCACTCCTTGATGCTTCACCTCTGCCTCACTGCTCTTTTCCATTTAGATCCAAGCACCTCAGTGTCTTAGCAGTTCAGTGAGCCTCAGCCATCCCAGAGCACCATGGCAATGTCCTGATAGTGCCTGACACCTGAGCTGTCCTGGGAGTGTTAGCAAATGTTCCTGCCGACCTGGTGGGCAGGCATCCCCCTGACCAGGTGACAAGTCCAAGCCACCACCAGGCAGCAGATTTCCTGCTGAAATACAGGCTGGGGGTGACCCAAGTGCAGAATTCAGAAGATTTCCCATCAGATGGGGTAAGTTTTAATCCTTAGCTAGTGCAAGCTAGGATAAGGAATGTATTTGCTTGACGAGCAGCAACACATATTCCCAACAAATTTTCATTATGAAAGGCTGGTGCAGGCGTTGAGTGTCCAAGACACCTGAGTGTGCCCTCGTTCCCATAGCATGGGACTCCTGCTCTGTGCAGGAGTTCAGCAGATCAGTAAACACGGTTCTCCCAGCGGTCACTGTGCAACTGGGTACCCTTTCCCACCCAGGACCTGAAGGCAGAACCCAGGCAGCCTCATTTCTGGGGTGAACACCCCAGAATCCCCCACCCTTAGGTGCTTTTTAAGTTAGTGCCCTTTTGGGTTGGGCAGCAGTAATTCTCTGCTCAGCTTTTATCTGGGTAAGAGACTAAAAATTCCATCTGTTGTTTGTTACTGTCATTGGCCAGTCAGCGACACAAACTTATCTGTCTGCTGACAATGCCCTCCCTTTCGATGATAAAAGACAATCTAATTCAAGGTAGGGCAGGGTTTACTAGCAGAAGTCATTACTGCTGAAAAAGAAAAGATTAGTAGAGAGAGATTTCTAACCTGCACAGCCTCATCTTATCTTTTAGTCTCTTTCTCCTTGATAATTTCTGCTCCAAGAGTAAAAACTTTAATAGAAGCCCTACATTTTTTCATGCATGCATATTCAGGGTTGTAAATGAAAGGAGAGTGACAGTTTTGCATTTAGTAACTTCACACCCACACACTTCTTTTCTTTCTGATGCTGACACTTCAGCCTTTGAAACAGCTCCCAAGAGCAGTCCTCAGATGCAGACAAGTGAGATCTAAAGAGGGAACCTGGATCTGCTACTGTTTGCAGATGGCACCTGGAAAGGGCTTTGAAGAAGGGCACTTTTCTAGATGAGTAGCTCAGAAATTGTTTTTCATTAACTTGGGAGAAAACATAAAACCAGTTTAAAGAAGAGACTGTGTGAAGTTGTCTGAGGGCTTCTTAAGACTGGGGAGAGAAGCTAAAATTCTGTACCAGTGATATTAAAAGTGAGCTGGGCTGTCCTCCTGCCCACAGGACAGGGCACTGGCTTCAGTGGGACTCCAGGTAGGTTTTCAGATCCCAGGGGCTCCTGCTGGCTTTTACCTACCCGTTTCCATGGGCATGAGTTGGATTTGTGGGTACACACTGTCCTGCATCCCCCTGCACCCTTAGCAGTGGGGCAGAAAGCTGGTGTGGCTGTTTGTTATACCCAAACCCCCTTGCTGGAGTGGTCCTCACCTTGCAAAGGGGAGCAAAGGATGAGTTACTGCCTCCCAAGCAGAGGCTGTTTCCTCTGCCAGGGTGGTACCAGAGTCTGCACTTGATTTTCCCTAATTTGAGTAGCTCCCTCTTCTCTTATTGCATCTTTTTTTTTTTAATAAACAGCTTGTTAATTTTTAGTACAACTGACTTCCCTTTTCCTTTCTTCCCGTCACTTCCCCTCTTTTCACATCCTCTTTTCTCAATATTTTATTTATTACATTTCTACTTTTCTATTTTTTTTCCCCCAGAATTTATTACATCCCTCTCTTTACCCGTAGAGAGGGCAGATTTCCTTCCCATCGCCTCCTCCCTCCTGTTCCCTGAATTGTTGCAGACCTGGTTCAAAGCTTGTTGAAGCCTTTTGAAAATCAGTTACTAAAAAAATAACACAATACGTTTCACATATTGGAACACAAGTAATGGTTTGAAAACCTGTTTCTTCTCCCACTTACTTCAGAGGACACCCTGGTTTGGAAGGGTTTTTCTTTTCCAAACATGCTGCTCATAATGGGTGTTTATTACAAAGAAAGTAATTTTCAATTTGGAGTGGGAGCAGCAGGCATACATACTCAACTCAAATTGTATATATTTTGGGTAATTTAAAATTACCATAGCTAGGAAGCCTGTGTGGTGTAAGCCCTGATGATCCTTAGCCATTCACAGCAGATCACATAGTTTCATGAGCTCTGTTTAAATTAGAATCAGGGTGTGTTTGCCTCTGGGAAATAACAATCTGTTTCTCCCAGGTAAAGGGATGTGCTGGGATTGCCTTTGCAAAGCCTTTGGATGAACTGCTCAGGCATGTGATCATCTCTGTCAAAAAGAAGCAGTATCATTTAAGCAACATCATTTTCATTTGAAAGTCAGCTTGTTAAAAAAATAAAGGTAAAAATGGGAAAAAAAAAAAAAAAGTGTTGCTAGCACAGGTGTATCAGCTTTCAAAGTCTGAAAGTCTTACTGGGGCCTGGGCATTATTAGGTTTGTTATTTCTCCAAGGGACCATAAAAAGGAGCCATGGAAAATCCACTGATAAAAATAATGCTGGAGACTGAGCTGAGAATTATCAAAGGGGAAATCCAGTCTGAGAGAGGGGAGAGAGAGAAGGAATTAATAAAGCAGCAGAAATAGGGAAATAAAAAAGGCAGAATAATGTAAAATATGAGATTGGGTAAGTATATTACAGATCAGCCAGCCATCCATCATGTCTGAGATTGGATTATTCTTAACTAAGTATAGCTGGGCAAAGTAGTAATGTAAATTTGTTTTCATGTAGAAAATTCCTTAGGGAAAAATGACGTGTTGGGAGAGAATTAATTAGTGATGGGGAAAATATATGTACTGGAAGTTGAACCCTTTGACACACAGAGTCATGCATGGGTGAGCCAGGTGAATACAGACATTAGTAATGGGGATTAAATGGGGCCATCTTTCCTGTCTTCTTTCTTCATGGGTTTAAAATATTCAATACTTTCTCCTGGAAGAAATAAATTTTCTCCAGAACACGTGTATTTTCTCCCTGCACATATGTGTATAGTTTTCCCTCAGGTTTAATGTAATTTCACGCAGGAAATTTTAAACCATTTTTTATACCAGTTTTTGGCAGCAAGACCATTGCATCATTGTCTCTCACCAAAGAAATTTGCAAATCCTTTACCTGCCTTTTCGGTAATGAATTCATTTGTTTACCTCAAAATGGGTTGCTCACCACTAAGGCTTTGAGTTTAGTGGCAGAACTGCTGAAAAGAGACATTTGAAAGATTCTCTGCAGCTCTATAGGAGAGCCAAAGACAGAGTGTTTGAACTCTCAGCGGGGTTTTGTTACTTGCTCATCCTCAGCTCTTAAAATGGAGCTGCTGCTGCTGCTGCTGTCACCATACGAGTGGGTCCCAGAAGCAGCATCGCTCCAGAGGGCTGGTGGGGAGAGCGAGGACATTGCACTGGGTGATGGGAGGGCTGTGAGTGCTGCCTCTGAGTCAGACCACAGCCCTGCAACACTGGTACTCATTACTTATTTATTTGCAAAATCATTTAATCCACCCCTGGTAAAGCGGTGCTTGTGTTTCTGAGGTTAAACAAGAGTGATTGGGAAGAGCTCACATCGAGCAGCAAGGGGCAGTGACCAGGCATCTTGTGTGCAGAGGCATCTCATCTTGTGTGCCCACCTGGTGTGCACAGTCCTTCCAACAGGCTGAGCACAGCTCTCACTGTTGCGAGCAACAGCCCCATGAATGGGAGTCTTGGGACCTCAAAAGTCAGAAATTACTCTTTAACAATCCATTTTTTGCCAGAAAACTGCTGGCAGGGTGGCTAGGTGCTCTGGGAATAGACAAGTTACGAAACATCAGGGTCTGCTAAGATCTTGACAGCTATTGCTGAACACACCAATGACAGATGATTTGCAGTATAGTTCATCCTGCTTGATTTTTTTTTCTTCCTACCAAGCTAAACGAAGGTGTTCCCTAAAGTTTCAAACCTCACTTTGGCTTAGAAGTAATAGCAGATATTTTGGAGGTGGTTCTTCATAGGGACACACACGCTTTTCAGATTTTCTTCAACTTGAAGATGATTTGAAGATACGTGTTGAAATTTTCCAAAAATTTTTACATGGAGCTTGACACCAAGGATCAGCAAGTATCAGCATGAGTGGAAAACATTAAAGATTGTCAAAGTGGTGTGAAATATGAGAGTAGAGGGTTAGCACAAAGAATGTTGCCTCCAACCCAAATTAGGAACGCAATCAAGCCTCCTCCTTGAACCAAGTTGCACTTGATGCTGAGAATCCACTTATAACTGTTTCACAAAGGGTTAGTCCATGATACCTGAGGATTTGGACTTTTTCGGTGATTTTTATCTTGACATTTGTAGCTCATGTTGAGAAAGTTTTAAAACCTTCAGGAAAATTGCTATTATTTTTTATCCATTGCAAAGGGACAACCCCAGAGTCAGATGCAGTGGTGCTGCTGTCAGCTCATGGTGCCCCAGACCACCCACGATCAGCTTCTCCTTGGCTAAATCTTGCAGCGAAGGCAGGCACCGTGTCTCCAAGTCCGTGGCCTGATTTCCACAGCTCTGTACCCCCAGACCCTCTGCTCCCACCAATGGGAAGAGACAATCCAAGTCAGCAGAAGTGAATAAGCCCCAGGGCTTGTCTGTGTGGGAGCAGTCAGACACAGGGGTTGTCCCCAGCACATCCTTGCCACCACCATGTATGCAGCACCATTGGTGCCCACAAGACTAGCTCCTGTGGACATCCCTCCAGTCCTTGGCACAACCACAGAAATGATAATCCAGCAGTTTGTAGAAGTAATGCTACTTTCAGAGCCCAGAGTGCTACTGTCCGACCTGTGGTCTAACCTATTGAGCTGTAAGAGTCTAGCCCTCAAACAAAGGAAGACAAAAGATGTTGCTAGATTCAATACATACTTTTAAGTGCTTTTTGTTCTGTCTGATTGTTTTTATGAGAATTTATAATACTTTCTATCTCCCTACTAGAATTACTTTCCCATATCAGCTGATGAGTTTACCCGAATCTGTGTGTTTGTACCCAAAGAGGGATTTTCTGAGTCACCGTTGCCCAGGATGCGAGTTGTCCAAGCTCTGTCCTTACCTCCCTCTCGGGAAATGGTGTGGAACCTGCGACATCTTATCAGTGACTTGATTTTGTGAAAGCAGCAGTTGCTTTTGAGCTTTCTCAAAAGCGGGGTCTAAGTGCTGGGGTTAAACAAAAACATTGCATTAGCATTTCTCAGCTGGAGGTGGTTGCTCAGAGAAACCCAGCATTTCATTACAGCCCTATATCCATTCTTGTTGCAGAGGAGAGCGTTTGGCATTGCCATGTTGGCACTGGCAGAGGTTAGACCAGCTCAGCACTAGCTAAAGAAGGTGGTAATTTAATAATGGTGGTTTGCTTACTTAAATGAAGCAACTTCTTTTTTCTCTATAAACTCTGCCTCGAGCTTATTTGTTGCTGTTTGTATTCTGTGGTTAATTCAGCCCGTTTGCTCCATAGTAACGATCGGTCTGGAGCTGGATTCCCATTCCCATTCAAACTTCTACCTGAGATTTACGGTTCTTATAAGCATTCCCAAGAAGGAACAAATTGCATTTCTGTTTCAGGGAAGAATGTAAGGAGGTTACTGTTGCTTGAACCAGAACAAGTAGCATCTTTGTGTCTTGGTGGTTCCGGGAGTGGTGGTGTTGACTCAGGTCTATTTGAGATCTCACTTGCCATGAGAGCTGGTTTTGACACTAGGCATCTTCCTGTGTTTGGTTTGCACCTAATAGTAACCTTACCCAGCTATTTGAGGCAGAAGAATGAAATGGATCTGGTTGAAGGTCTTGTATCATGACCAGACAACCTGAGGGTGGCCCAGGCTGCCCACTAATCTCTGTGCTTAGATGTGGTGTCACAGGAAGGGTGGCTGCCATGAGTAGGGTCTACCAAGGTTTTGCTGTAGGAAGAAGGGTGATGTTTGTTTCAGCTGTGGTCTGTAAACAGGGTATTTTTAGGCCATGCTTAGAATGACCCTCATGAAAGGCAAAGAGCTCTTAAAGTCTGCCTTGTGGACGCGTTGCTCTCTGGCTCCTGGGGAGCAGGGATGGCAGCAGGTGGGGAAAGGGCCAACTTCCCTCCCTTTTCCAGAACTTCACAGGAAGGATTTTAAAATGCTGATGACTTATTCATGTGCTTGTACTGAGAAAGCCACCTGGATGGCAGTGCTTCTCCAATCTCATCTCAGCCATTCTACAAAATAAATTACTGTCAGTCTGTGGTACGTCTGCGCTCGGTGCATTCAGACCTCTGAATATTGATAACACGTGGTTGATATTACGGTGTAATAAATGAACAGTTAACACAAGGCCTGCACAAAATTGTCTTTCCAAATCTCAGTTCTGACAAAATGGTCTTAGTCCTAAATACCTGGAGAGTACATTAGGCACTGAATTTGGTACGGCCTTCTGCTGAGCCTGGGAGAGCGGAATGGTTTGCATGGGGAAAGTAGAGAAAGGAAGATATCAGCCGTATATTGCAGCATGGGATTAGATGCACAGGGGGAAGAAGGCTGAGGTGCTGCTGTAGTTGGTGAAGGGTGGGACACAGTGAGGCATCCTGAGGGTGCTGGTGCCCCCCTACCACGTTCTACTTGCACAGAGCAACCTTGGAAAGAGTGTGGTCCACTTAGCACTAAATCATTCAGTATTAAAAAAACCCCATATGCTTATCGGGCATTTCATTTTCTATCTCACTGCTTCTGAATATGTTGTTGTGGTTACAGTAACCAGTCGTGCACTTTTCTGAACCATTAGCTGGTAAAAGCATTTTCTTTTTATGTCAAGAAGTGATAAGGGCTAAGCTACAACCTCTCTGGAAGTGTTTTCCTGTGGGAAACAATCTCCTCTATATCAGACAATACACTTGTTCTTCCAGGTCAGTCTTTTTATAAGTAATTCTGTGAATCTGTCCTTTTCCCCCTGGCTCCATTTCTGTACAGGAAGCCTCTGGACACATCTTGCCACCTTTCAGTGATGTACTGTAGGTGGGACTAACAGAAGGCATACCCAGAATGGAGCTCATCTGAAAAACCACTGCATGAGTTAAGATTTTGCTTTTTCTTACCAAGATTGAATTTTGCAATGAAAAAGTTAATCAAGCCCTGGAGATCTTCCTTACAATTGAGTTACAGTAGTTACTGCAAATCTCCCACTTTACTATAAAAAGAACTGCTCCACTCTTAATTGGGAAATGTGCTCTAAGTGCATAAGGGGCAACATTTCAAACTTGCTGGGATCTGAATAGTATCAGTAGAAATCATTAAATGAAACAGATGTTTTCCATCTGACAGTCAATCCAAGGATAGTGGTTAGACCCTTTAATGGAACTTAATGAGACACTTAGCAGTCCATTTCCTACTGCTCCTGGCTTTTACTTACAGCATCATCCCTTCAGTGTTCGGTGTCTTGCAGGCGTAGCTGTGAAGGTCACTAAGCCTGCCTGGATATAGCAGCGGCTTGTGCCCGACGCCTGCACACAGTCGCATTCCCACACTGAGTGAAAAGGGTCTCCTCCCCCCAGCACAGGTCTTCCGACCTGCAGTGATGTTTTCTCTGCAAAATCCTTGAAATATTTGGATGGCTGGCACTGTCCCCAGTGGAACAGAGCGGTGTCTCTTGCTGTCAGTGAAAGGAAACCTCTTCCCTTAGCAGTCAGCTTCCCATCCCCACTTCACGCTCCTCCTGGGGTGGAAACTCTGGGAGCAGAGTTGGGGTTCATCCTGCACCAGCACAGAGGAATGCAGAGGAAGCTGGCAAAGCCAGGAAGCAGCACTGGGAGCGAGCCCCACACAGGAGCTGGCCAGCAGAAGGGTGCCAGGTTATGTGGGCTGGGACAGTCACTAGAATAAATCCTGGCAATATTGGGCCTGAAAATGAGTCAGGCAAAGGGGATTTATCAGGTTCTCCACAGGTGCAATTGCATGTTAAGTAGAAAGGCAGTGAAACAAAAAGGAAAATTTTGTTCAGACTGTTGGCAAAGATGCCTGTTCTTGAGTTGATCATAGCTTTGGGGGCACTAAAAACACTGATACTTTGCCTTCCTGGTCATAAAAATAAAACTGATTTTTAATTTTATTTTTTTTTTTACCTTACAAAAGGCCAAGCAGTAAAGCAGGCAGAATCCAGAAGTATTACAGTTCACTGTTAGCTAGGAAGGAATGGCTGAATCTAATCAGCTTTCATTTAAAAATACAGCATTCCTACTAAGCTCTTGTTGCTGCTGGGTTTATGTTCTTATTAATCATGGCTATTCTGAATTTGAATAGATGACAGCTTTAGGAAGATAGTTGGGGAACCAGGATCAAGGATCCTCTGGATGAGCTGCTCTATAAAGACATCTATAAAACAGGGCTGTTCATGCATAAAGATAAACAAAGACTTCAGGAAAACAGGTTTCAGGAGAGAAAGCCTGGGAAAAAGGTAACTGGATGCAGAAGAAAAGCTGGAAGTTTGATTCCTAAAATTTCTGAGGGAAGATATTGAAAACATGGTATTATGGCTAAAAAACATTTCAACATTACAGTTTTGGTTCTCATGTGGTACAATAGCCTAACTGAAGCATTTTAAGATTATCAAGAGATTTCTGATGTTTTGTTTTGTGAAGAGATCCAAGATTCTGATTTTTCTAGTGTTGATTTGAAGTAACAGATTTTGTAGTCCTGGTATTTCCCATGGGACTAAATTTGTTTATATTGGCTGTAATCATAGCTTATCACCTGATAGGATCATTGCAAAAATGAATGATTGTTTGAGGAGCACTTGGCCTTCAGAGGAGCCTGTGAAGGGCTTTGCAGTTCTCACTGCAGCTCAGGCTTTGCATGTTGTGCTCCAGGTGGGGATGGCACAGCAGGTGGAAAGCCACGTGCTGAAGACGTGCAGCATATTGGGTAGAGCAGAACTTGGATACGGTGGGTCAGTGCTTTGATGTGGGGTGTAGGAGAAGAGCTTCGGACGAATTATGTTTCCCAAGATCTATATTTGATAGTGTTTTCAATAACAACTATCTTTGGTCATCTTCAGTAGATGGACTGGATTTCTTGAGAAATAATAATACTGTGATTTGCTCCTAACAAGCACTATAGATAAAGATGTGTCATTACATAGCATTCATGTGATGGAAAGATGGTATCTTGCTCTAAGAAAAAAAAGTAATTCACAAATTAATGGCCAGTGGAAGCCTATTTGAAAGACTATGAAGATACTAGAACAAGACACTGTCCGGCTCACCGAAGTGCTTCACGTTACAAATTTGACAATGATCATCTAGCGTATTTTAAAAGGAATTGATTAAAGTACTGAGATAGGTAGAAATATGTATGTAGGATGGTTGCTCTATCGATTCCACGTTCAGCCTGTTAGTGACGACGGTAAGGAGTATCAGCTCTTACAATCTGCATAAGAAGTTGTCCTACGTACTTCACATTTATGGTCGTGTGTATAAACACCTGACAATTCAGAGTGGATCAAAAAGTCCTTATTTTTTGAGTAGCCATATTCCCTTCAACAGGATGTTCTTGAAATGAATGGTAAGTTCTTGCTTTTGATGAGCAGTCATGGAGTTTTTCTAGATTATTTTTATTTAAGCCAAGAAGAGGGTAATATTCAGCTGAGCTTCTAGCTAAGTTTGTAAAAGTGATCACTGGAAAACTTGGAAAAGGCAAAGTAGATCTCATCTGTAAGTCCTAGGAAGAAGCCAGGTAACAGTAAAAGAAATCACACCACATATAAGAGTTCTTCAGTTTTGAAAGAGGACACTTGAAAAAGCAGTGTCATTTGTCCCCAATATATCTTTCCTGTGCTGAAGAAGAGATGAAAAAGGAAATTTTTCATTTTATTTTTCAAATATAATAATACAATGAAAATAGGTCACGCCATTTAGTACGAAACAGGTCATGGTTTTGAAAAATCAGTGCTTCTAATTTGTGTATTTCTTGTGGGTCTTATCACTCAACACCCACATTACCTAATTATATACACCTCAAATCAAAACGTAAGAATAGCTTGCTTATTAAAATCTGTCACTGCTGTTAGAAAACATGTCACTGCTACATACATTTGGGTTCTGGCTTGCCTCGTCACCACCACTGCCACCTAAATACCCCACTTGCCCCCGTTTACCTGTTATTTTTGTAGGTGGGTGGAGAGCTCAGCAGGTTTCTCCGGGGGGAAGAGGCAGCGCTTTGGCTGGGATCTCTCTGAATCACCTTTGCAGAGCGTTTAGCAAAACTAAACGGGGAGGACCCAGAGCATATGTTACTAAGATCTGTATCTGTGCAACTTTCCCAAATGCTCTGATCTTCTTTCTTTTGAGCGATTAATTACCTGTTAGCTCACTTTTCAACAGCATTTTTTACTGATGCTGTCTTTCATCTTTTTCCCTCGTTCTTATGCATACTCTTTCATACTCGTCACGGAGGAATATTGGGACGGAAAACTTTTATCTCATCCAATACTGGATTTTGCTTCATGATGTTATTGCTGTGTCTGCAACAACCCAATTTCCTCCTCCCCTGTATATACCTTTATTGCTGAGTTATTACCCAGGTACATTTTCTCTCTTGTCACTCTGCCATTTGACAGAAGATGATTAATTTAATAACTGAGGTTATTTTTTAGAAGCTCCCTGAAATGGCTTTCTATTCAGGTGATAGATAAAGGTGTCTCCCATGTGCAGTGCAGTGTAGCTGTATTTTTAAGGGCTTTATTTTAACTGCATTTCACTCCTTGGCAGTTATGTTGAGCCTTGGATACAATTCCCCGACTTGGGATATATTGCTCAGGATGGAAGAGGCACCAGTGAAGATGCAAAAAAGCTATTCATTAAAGCTGAGCAAATACAGGGGGGAAAGAAAAAAAAAAAAGAAAAGTGAATATTCACTTGATTTAAAAAATAAATTAGCTTTAGCTGTGTTCTCATCCCCTTTGGCATTTATTTTCCAGAACTCTGCATCCCATCAGATTATACTAGTGTAAATGTTCTCAGAAAGCTCATTTTTAGCTACTATACTGAATTATTTGTATGACCCCCAGGGATCGGTTCCTTGTAATTACACAAATAAAGTACTTGACTTACTTGTAGCTATGTGCTGTAACTGGTGCAGTGTGCAATCGTTGATGCACATTAACCACATTTTACTGGTATATTGTGATTACCAACAGATCCTCTAACTGATTTCCCTTCCAACACCACTATGGACTCATTTTGTCGAGGGATGGAGAAGCTTTATAGTGCACAGTGACTAATTAATTTCTAAAACGATGGTAGCACCTTGCTGCTGGTTTAGCCCAGATTTCTTCTGAAGCCAACCGGGCACTGGTGCCAGTGGTTTGCCATTGCCAAGAGATTAGTAGCGTGCTGCCAGCCCCAGAGTGAAACGCGCTTTCTCAGGTAATAATACCCTCAAAATTTCACTGCCCTCTTGGCCTCTGCAGTTGGATGGTGCAGGTAGAGGTCACTAGGGAGGTTTTACAGGAAACTCACTCCGGAAAGCAGTAATAAAGCTGCAGAAGAGTCAGTCTGAAGATGCCCCTGCGTTCCTTGTCTACCTTGCCTAAGAACAGGTTTTGGAACAGTCTGCCCAGGACAGTGGTGGAGTCCCCATCCCCAGAGGTATTTAAGACATGTAGATGTGGTGCTTAGTGACATGGTTTAGTGGTGGACTTGGCAGTGCTGGGTTAACAGTTGGACTCTTAAAAGTATCTTAATCTCAAAAGTATTTTCCAACCCAAATGATTCTATCATTCTAAGAAGGACAATGCAACTGCTTCAGTTGCAAATGCATGACACAGAAGTAAACACAAATGTAATGTAAACACAGAGGGAGTCTCGTCCTTGCTGGGCTGTAGGCAGGAGGCTTGGACCCTCATTAGCAGCTTTTAACTTTGTAAAGGGAGATGTGGCCATACATCTTGGGTGAACTTGAGACTGGATGCTCTTCCACTGCTTCTGACTAAATCCTGCATGTGTCTTCTGAGTGTGAAAAGGTTACAGAAAAGACAAAACACAGGTTTAGCAATGTAGCAAGAGACAGTAAGGAGACCACAAGGACTGAGACTATTTCAGGACGTTTTAAGGGGGTTAGAAAACAATAAACCAAGAGACTCCAAACTTATCGTGTCCTCAATGTGCAGGGCAGTCAGGGGAGATAGGAAGTGTCTGTACTAAAACCAGTAGTGGTGCCAGTAATCTTCTGGGGTTTTAATCCATGCTGGGAGATAAGTTCCTCGTTAGCCTTGGGCAAAACATGTAAGAACTGGGTTTCCATTTCCTCCTTTGTAGAATTGCTCATGTGGGAACATCATCTGAGTGCTGGGAGGTGGTGCTGGCAGGCAAGTCCTGTTTCCAAAAGCAAGGAGGGAACACAGGGAGCCAAGCCTCATAATAAACTGGGAGAAGTACGTTCCTAAATCACTGCAACACTTTCACAAGTTTACCCTGAGTGCTGAAGTTGCTACTGAAACTAAAATGCTCTTACATCAGCTCTGACGTTCTCAATGAACATTACAATGCTGCCTGTCTCTAAGAGCCCTTCTTTCCTGCTGCCTCTAATGAATGTTTTTCGTCCTTATAATCCTAATTCTTTGATCTGGAGTTTCTCTGGGCAGGTGGGTCCTTCTCTCGTGCCTGGGAAATGTCCAGAAAACTAAGAGTAAAGGAACAACAACAATATCATGAAGGTCTCTGATGATGAAAGACTACGATTATGTGCTGAGGTAGAGGGTAGCTTACTATTGGATTAAAAATGATGAGGGGATAAAAAAACCCCAACTCAGTCTAAATACTTTTTTTCTTTGTAGCAGTGAGAATTAAAAGGGGGAAGGGAAGGGTAGACCAGTCATGCTTTGCATCTCTGTCTGTGTGCCTGTGTTGTAAAAGTATGTTATTAGTAAATCACTGAACCATATGCAATTATGTTTTTAGAGGTATCGTATTAAAACCCTGGTGATGAGCCACCCTATACATCATTTGATAGGTTATAAGCTTTTTTGATATCATTCGCATGACTTGTTTAAAAATAAATCAATAGATATTCTATCTGCAGATATATTTCAGCCCTTGCATTCCTGTCTGGTATCACTACTGACTGCAGCTCCTGGGAGTAGGAAAGGTGAATCTCTTAAAAGATTATTTTTTTCTAAGCGCACTTCAGCTATGTAAATGTGATTACACTCAGATATTATTTAGTAGTCTTCATTTTCACAATGGAGTGCAAACATTAATTACTTCTCACAGTTGTAATCGCTGCTGTTTTACAAAATAGGAAATTGGATATAGTGCTTTGCTCATTTTAGTATGCGCAGGTCCCCAACGTGTGTCCCTGAGAAATGAGGCTGTTACAAAAAGACTTGTCCCAGGCCACACTGGGAAGTGTCAAACTGGAATTAGGCAGCTGTGGGGCCCTGACCCCAAACTGCGCTGACTGATTTGAAAGGTCAGATGAGATTGGGTCAGATGAGATTGTCCACACCAGAAAATAACATTTAGACAATCAGTGGGCACACCTCTTTTTTGTATGTATGTATGTATTTATTTATTTATTTTGTCTTTTTCAATAATAATAAGGTTTCGGTGACAGCAACGCGTGAACAATGGTCTCTGCAGCAAAGACAGTCTCTTGTTTTCTGTATAATTACCTCTTCGTCTAGACAGGGCCTTGCAATCTGGCTGTTGGGTAGGCAGCTGGTTGGTTTAAGATCGACTTTTAGAGTTCATTTTAGAGTGAGTAGGGCAAGTCTGCTTCTAAAAGTGGTGTCATAATCTGGCAACTCCTGTCTCCATCATCTGGGAAAGTTGTGAGAGATGGTTGGGCTCCTTCATGGGATGAGATATGTCAAGAGCAGAGGTCACTTCAGTACCAGCCTATGCTGGTGCCCACCACAGTGACCCACACAGAGTACAGGCAGGCAGGGGAGTGTTTCTGGCTATAATTTATGATGGTTTCTATGCCTAAAAAAGTGAGGCAGAACAATCAGGTACATGGAGAGAAGAGGTGGCAAGGCAGTCTCAGCCCTCTTGGAACAAACACCAGGACTGGAGCTGTGGGGACAACCTGGAGGGAAGGTAATTTCTGCCTTTAGGACCAGCAAAGCATCTCCTGTGTTTGAGCCCCACTGTGTTTAGGGAAACAGGACTTCATACACCCCACTTGTTTGAAGGATAAGAGTCTTCATGGTCACATTTCCTGCTAGCAGAATTAGTCTCTGGAGTGCAGTAGTTGTCATAGCCAAGCTAACCATAAAAAGAGAAACGCTATAGCCCTGGATGATTAAATACCTGTTGCAAATGTGCATTGCACCATGTTGACCTGCTCACAGTTATGCGATGAAGCTTCACGCAGATCTATAAAGTGTTTTGCAAAAGCTGGTGGCATTCTGCTCATGCAAAGTGTTATTTAATAGATGTGAATTCATGCCTGTGCTGTCTGAAATGTTTTCTAGTCCAAGCCAAATTAAATTTCCACAAGAGCCCCACTGCCAATCAAACATCTCTAGTTTGGTCAGACCTCCAGTGCTTTGGTTCATTTCAGACAGTTGTGTGAAAGACCAGCAGCAGCCCAGGTAGCAACCCCTATTAGTAATCTGGCTCCACTTCCCATTACCAGATACTATTTTCAGCTGCTCTGTACTTTGTCAGGATTTAAGATTTTAAAACTATCAGTTTTCCATTTCAGGCTGAAGTTTGTGGGGAAGTTTCAGCTCTATCACTCCAATTATTTCCAAGATTTAAACTCAGAAAACTGTTTTTTTCCAGTTATATTCAGTCAGAGCCATGGGATAGGACTTCCTTATGTCTCCATAATATCTGAGACAAGAAATTTTCTTTTGCTGCAACTTCAATGTGTACTTTTGCCCTTGCTGTGGGGGGAAAAAAAGAAATAAAATCTAGTGTGTGACTTTGGCATGATCTTCTGTAAATCTCTCTTTGGAGATATCCAATAAAAACATATTAGGGTTTGGCAGATAAGTTTTTCCCCAACTGAGTTTGCCTTCAGCAAAAGAAGTAGGCAGAATGATTTTTTGTTGTTGTTACTGGGTTTTGGGTTAGGTTTTTGTTTCGGTTTTGGTTGGTTGGTTGGTTTTTGTTTCCTCCCTGGGACACTTGGGGAAAAGATAAGAGAGGGGGATGGCAGGAGTGAGAGCAACAGAGGGAAGAGGAAACAGAAAGTGGAGAGAAGCTGATGGGGCAGCAGATTTTCATCTGCACAAGTGTGTTTCTTCCTTCCCAGGCCAGTTTTCCTCAGTTCAAATGTTTTTTCTCTAGAAACCTGCTGACCAAATAAATCTTTACTGCTTTCTATTAGTTTGCACAGAGGAGGAGAAGCATCCCTGGTTACTGGCAGCTCCTCTCACTGCGTACCCAGCAGCACTGGTGAATGACAGAGAGGGTTTCTCCTGCGGAACCTGGCACTGGAGGCTTTGTGCATCACCTGCTGCTGCCTCCAGCACGGGATGCTTTATTCTGCTGTTCATTACATGGCAGCGGAATCACAAAGACCTTGGAGGGATCCTCCCTGCATCCCTGTTGCAAAGTCTCTGCCTGCACCTCGAAGCAGTTCTGCGGGGTTGCAGGACAGGCAGCAGCGCTCTCCTCCGACGCAGGACTTGCCATTAGCCCCCTGCCACGTGTCTCTGCCTGCGGCTCCTTCCCTGGATTCCACCTGAGCAGCTTTAAAACCAGAGGTGTTGAAACCCCCAGAAGAGGACCCGGCATAAGGCAAGGGTGAAGGGAGGGTTGTATCCGAGCATGGCAGTGGTGTGTTTCCCCTCCGTTCACAGTGTGGATAGTTTGGCTGTCTAGTTAAGCTCTCAGAGAATGCAAATTTGTCAGCGGCAGCTGTAGGAGCTTGATGGCGGAAGAACAAAGTAGGAATTTATAATGTGCACATAACTGTAAGGAGAAGGATTTTTTTAGTGAGAGATCAGCGGTAGTGCAGAGTAATAATCATCTTAAAGGGTGACTCTCTAGAATTAGTTGTTATTTTGTTTGAGTCCTTTGAAATCGTTTCCATACTATATAATTATCTTAAATTTTAAGTGCTTCCTGCAGTGATAATATGTGCATTTTTGCATTCTTATGTAAATGCTTTAGCAGTTCCCAGTGTAGAATTGGAAATGTCACTCAAAAACAGGTAATAGCTTTGCAAAATCTAGGGGAAGAAATTAATCTTTTTCTTCCACATCGTTTTACAGTTTGTATTCTGTGCTTCTGTGGCCGTGTTTTCAGTTCTGGCAGAAACCACCTTTCAACAACAAACATCCAGTGATGGGATATACTGAAGTAAAGAGCTGGATTTCACCAATTTGAGCCATCAGCCAAACTGTTGTATCCTACAGAAAGAAAATAATTACTTTGTATACTCCATTAATCTGCACTCAGACATCCTAGGCAAAGCTAGTTAGGAGTAATTATAAAAACATTCCACTGTAATGAAAGTCTAGGAATCCCTGATAAAATGATTGGGTTTACGTGGTGTTGCTGAATTAAGTAAACACAAGTAGCTGGTCCCTGTGTGCCTGTAGATGTGAGGAAGGGCTGAGGCTGGGATCAAGGGCCTGGGGTGTCACTCTTCAAGGTTTCCTGCAAGTCATGTTACCCCAGAGACCAGTCTTGACCAGTCTGGGCCCCTGGAGCTCTGCCAGCCCCGGTTTGATCTACATTGCTTCCACCAGCTCACCAGGCTGTGCAGGTGGCACAGACTAAACCCCCAGATCCAGAGAAGAGTTAAGGACCCGGTGAGCTACAGATGCCGCTGCACCTATGGGTAATTTTACCAATGCAATATTTGATGTTCAGTCTGAGTCCCCGAAGGTGCCATGTAGGAACAAGAAGGGCTATTGACAGGTCACTCTGAGAAGGTACATTTATCTGCTCAGGCAGTAGATTATTTTGCAAGAAGGAGAAAAGGAACGAGCCTACAGCTTCTCCACGTGGAGAGCGTCAGCTCGCGATGCAAGGGGCTCACGCACACTGTAAAACCAGAAGTGGTGGAGGTTGTATTTGAACCAAAGAAACAAGGCAAGAGTTCTGCATTGAACAGAAGCCCAATGATTAAAATATGAGGTTTAAAAGGCACCGAGCTTCAGTAAAAGCTGGGGCTGAGGTTTCAAAGCAGACTGGGATTTCAGCCACATACATTCTACTAGTTTTAAAGAAGGATTTTTGTCTACCTTTGATGCGCTGTTTTGAAAACCGACATAAATTCTTACCTATAATTCACTTTTAATAATTTAGAGCTCAGTCCTGGAGCACCAACTCAGGCAAAGTCGTGATTCATTTGAATGCGAGCTTTGCCAAAATAAGGCTGTAAAGTCTGGGGGCTGTTCCAGTGAAGGGTAAAAAAATCCCTGTAAATATTGCAAAGCAAAAACTGTATCTCAGATGTACACAAGGTAATTTCTTTCCATTTCAGCAGTCAGACTGCTGATGCCAAGGTTGATCTGGGGCAGACTTTCCCTGACCTGGATGAGAGCAGAACTGAAATTCTCTTCTATACAATACTGGGTACTAAAACTCACTTAACCCATCTTATATTCTGATGGGGGACAGCAACTTGGGGCCACCTGGGGACAGTCTGTGCTGCTCTGCTGAGCTGCAGCATGCTGGGACGGACCAGTCCTGCCAAGTCTTCCAGCATAGCTCACAGACTGGTCTTGCCCCCACCAGTAACACTGGAGGAGGAACACAGCCAGCACCTCTGCAGCTCAGTTTGTGATTTGGTAGCAGCCTGGTCCCTGTTTGCTTTACCTGACATGCCTCCTCCTCTCCACCCTTTCCCTCCTGCATCTGATTCTGCCTATTCCCATCCTGCCCACCCCTACCCTCAGCTCCCTGTGGGTTCCATGTTTGTCTCTCCCCACCCACAGGACACCATCCCCAGCTGAGCTCTGGCCATGCAAGCCTTGCTCTGTCCGCAGCTGTCTCCAGGCCTTGGGCACAGTGGTGGCACAGGGCACAGCAGTGCTGCCCAGGGATGTTGCACCTCTTCTTGCCATGCTCTGAGAGGACCAGAGGCTTTAGCAGAGCTGGCTCTGTGGTGTAGGAGTCAAACACAGCAGGTCCATGCTCCTGTATCCTCTCCAGGGGTAATTTATCCCACTTTTGCTTGTCGAGGACAGGAAAATCCCAGACTGGCCCAGCTCCTAACTTTGCTGCTTCTTTTAAGTGCCTGAAGGAAGATGAGATGAATCAAAGCTTGGACTTGTACACACAGGTCCAGATTTGGACTCAGATCCTCAGGGTTATTTAGATAGATGAATCCCATTTATTTCATTGGTAGTGTTACTCTATTTCAGTGGTAGAATTTAAATGGCATTTAGTTACCCCATTTGGTCTCCACAGGCTTAGCCTCAAAACCCTCAAAGCCCAAAGATGTCCAAGGAGTCTTGCTTGCCCGCAGGAAAGCTGCATTTCTGAACTTGCCAGCCCATATTCCCTGTGCAGACTTCAGTAGGCTGCTGATAGGATTCATCAGCATTTCCCTTGAATTCTTGGTCTGCTGTGCCATCTTCCCTCAGCCTTTTTTTGCTGCTTGTTAGGTTATACTTATAATGGGTAGCCCTGGACAGTGAAATGGAAGATCGACCTGTGGGTGAATTGAAAGACAGTCACCTTTTCTGATGGACAAGATCACCTTTGTACTTTCAATTGCAGGGTGGTTTAGGTCTTTGCTCTCTGGCTGGCTAACTACAGCAAGCTGGTATGTGCTCACTTGGAAATAGATAACCAGATTTTAGAAGCAGAACTGATCCAAGGTGGTTTAGATCCTCAATTAAAAATAAAACAGTGTTTTTCTAACTAAGCCTTGGACTTAACCTTTCAGATTGCTCCGTGCAATACAACACGTGGCCTCTGTTAATCTAGTGCTGGATGTTCTTTGCTTTAATTGTGCTTAAAAAACCTTTCTGTATCAGAGATAGAAGGTTTGGTTTTAAAATCAAAGTGCTCAAACCATTCAACTTTCTGTATGATACAGGGACGAAGGTTTCTCTGTATCCTTTCAGGGAGCTCCCTCTCTGTTCAACAGGTAACACTGTCAGAAAAACTGAGATTGTGGTTGAGATTGTAAATGTTCCTTTACTCAGATTCTCAGGAAGTTTGGGAGACTTGCTGTTGCCAGGGAGCAGTCATACCTGTGTTTGAATTTAGTGATTTGCTACTATTTTTCCTCTGTGAGATTACCTCAGAATGGCAACAACTCTCTTGACAAAATATTATAATACAGAGATCTGCAGCGTTTGGCTGATGGAGCAACTGTTCCACGCCATTCCCAGAAATCCGCGATTGCAGCCCAGGCTATCTTAGGTTAGGGTTTTAAATTGCACCTCCCAGAGACATTTGGGTGTCTTCCAAGTTTAAATTAGCTTTGCAAGTGTTTTACCAGGGACCCATGTCTCCTCTCCTGCTTCGACACTAGCAGCAGGGTGTCTCCCAAAAGTCTGGCTCCAGAGTAATCTGTTACACAGCCCAGGGGCAGCAGGGAGTCGTAAAACAACCAAAGGACAGACCCTCCCAAAGTCCTTATCACTGTGCAGGAAAGAAAACAGAGCTTTATAAGCTTATCTCTCTGCTCAGGCTGTCTCCTGAAGGACTGGGTTTCCTATTAGACTGTGCATTTGGTTTAGAGAAAACTTGCCATTACTGAAGAAAAAAGCATGTATTCTTAACTTTATTTGGACCGTTGTTGGAGGACTTTTAATATTCAGCCCAGTCTCTAAATATTAATGACATAGCTGTATCTTGAAGGGAGGTATTAGAAATGTTTGTTTCTTTTCCATTATGTGCCTTGCTGGGGGCCCCTAATTAGAAGTAACAACTATAAAACCCAAAGAAACTGTGTTTTAGAGGCATCTTTGTGGAACATTGACATTTCAATGAGGTTTTCCTGTGGCTCTTCCTGGACTGGTTTTCAAGGGGCTGGTGAGACATGGAAGTGGCTGTTTGCTGCCCTCCTCGGCTGTCTGAGCTGTTCCTGGGGCTGTATTTCAGGCTTTGCCGGAGAGCGCATTGTGCGTTGAGTGCCGACTATAACACGAGGCGTCCTATTTCTCAAGCTATGTGGTGCCAACTTGCTTGTCAGAGCAATGCTGTGTTTTAAATGCTAGTGCATGACTTCCCTGCATTATACACAGGCAGGTATGTGCTCCTGTTACCTGTGCCTGTTGAAGGAGAGATTGGACTCTGCTCTGCTGCAGTTTTTCATGTGCAAGGTGATCAAAAACTTCCCCACACTTGAATTTCCATTAATTTAACTCTCGAAGTGTATGCCTGTTATTTACAGAGAGAAATTTAGCCTGTTCTCTGCATAGTGTCCCTTCTTAGGTGGGATCTTTTATCTGCTGAAACAAATGTTTTCTACCAGTCATCATCAGCTCTCAAATATAGGGTCACTCTTACATCTCATCTCCCTTGTGTAATCCTTTATTATCTTGTTATTAAAAGTTTTTGCCATCTGAAATCTCCCAAATCCCACAATTAGCCTGCCATCTAATACAAACATCCCTCTGAGATCCTCTTAGCAGCGTCTGTTCAATAGCATAATTTAGGGAGCCGTGAGGGTGGAGGAATTCCAAAGCACATCACCACTCTATGTCAAGAAGCAAGGTTTGGCTGCCAGTAGGGCCCTGGCACTGTCAAACTACTGAGGTTTGAAAAACATCCATCCATGGCATTCATGAATAAATGGATTGCAGTAAATCAAGTTCATTTGAAAAGGTCTCATTACCATTGGGTCATACAGAGATGCTGGTTTGGTCAGGGTAGACCTAAACAGCTCCTTGAACCGGTGACATTCCCATTATTATTAAGCCTAATCTACTTTATTTGCACCTCATAGTAAGGAAGTAAGCTCAATTAATAGCCAAATAGCCTTGATTTCTTAAAATCTTTGCAGACTACCTGGCCAGTAGAAAGCTGACCAAAGTGCAGTGAAGTCATGAGTAGTATTTCCCTTGGTCGTAATATATTTTGGATCAGGTCCTGAAAGGGTCACTGCTTTTATTCAGTGTAATAACCTGTGTAACTTTCCCAACACTGGCATTATGCATGTTAAAAATTAAGCATGCAGAATAAAAACCTGATTAATAGGCCTATTAGTTTAGCATTAATATTATTTTTGGTACATAATTCCAATCCAAAGACTGTAAGTACTTTGCAGATGCTTCCTAACCCATGTCTGGTAGTATTGGTATAGGTGAGGCACCTACACAGCAGAAATTCAGTGCAAGGGGAATGATCTGGGGAGAGACCAGCAGCTTTCTGAGAGCTAAGAGCACACGAGGAATAGCAGCAGGCAGGACAAACATCTTTGCTGAGAACTCCAGCGTAAAAGGACGGTATTGAACGCCAAAGGATCGGCTAATCCATAGCTCCATAAATATGCATCCACATTAATAAAATATACAGGCCAAATGGCAGGGCTGTCCTTTCGTGCGGAATAGACTCTAAGCTGACAGTGAAGCAAGGTCCTGTTTGATGTAATGTGGCATTATTTCTTCTCCTGCAGCTCATGCTGTTATTTATCTTCCACTTGCAGCTTCTTGCAGTCAGTGAGCAGAGGCAATTTCTAGTGTGCAGAAAAAGAGCTCGTTCAGCAGCATCTGTCTCTAAGCTCTTCCTCTGGGGCAGACCCCATCTTTCTTCTTTAATGTCAGCAAGGTGGCTGGTGGTAGTCCGAGGAGGTCCAAGCTGAGCTGAGGCTACGCTTGGGAGAGCTGCCTGCCCAGTCTTCGGGTGGAAGAGCACTGCCTCCACAAGTCTGCCACCAGAAACATAGAAGGGCACCTCACCAAAGCAGCAGAGGACAAGGAGATCACTTCCACATCGATTTACCCATCATAACTCAGAGCAGTTGTACAGACAGGCTTTCAGCCAGGTTGCAGGTAACCACAGAAACAACATTCCCTGTTATCACCTATTCCCACAGGAAGGACTGTAGCACTTGTTCGGACTGCTGTGCATTCAGCTACCCTTCCCCCCAAAAAGAGGAACCTTTGCGTGCTTTCCTTTTCTCCATAGAATCTTAGGAGCATCTGCTGCTAAAAGGGTCATGTCCCTGCTTGTAATTAAACAGACAGATTTAGAACTTGCTGCAAACACTGATTAGATTATTGTTTTTCAGCACTTTCAGATAAATCTGCATAAATTCACGGGTGACAGTCTGAAGGAGATCTCTTCCATCTCCTTACTCCAGGGCTGATGTCCTGTATCTAGGATACAGCAGTAAATCCCACCCTTTTCTAATTAGTCCTGCTACTTCTGCAGAGCCTGTCTGGGGAGCTCCTTGGTGCCAGGAGAGCTGAGCCCACAAGTGTCAGGGGAGGTTTGGGGATGCAATGCTCCAGCTTCTCTGCCTGTCCTCTCTGCTGAGGCTGGGGTGCCCCGATGGGGCTGCTGCTGCCTGCTGAACCCCACCCCACGTTAACCTGTCTCCCGCAGCCCCTCACAGCCCACGCAACTGCAAGCAGCACTTCGGGATGATATGGCCAAGGCACTCAGTGTGGCAGCAGAAATGTTGTGCTGCCCTCTTGCCCCTCACTCCCAGATGGTGGTTTAACAAATGCTGGCCATGTCACCTTGTTCCAGGAGCAAATTAACCCCTGGCCATCACCCTGTACTCCGCAGCCACAGCAGCAGCACTGCGGCCTTCCCCCAGTGGCAGCGACCGTGTAGACGAATACAGAGTAATTGTGTAAAAGAGCTGCTGGGACAAGAACATGGTTTTTTACTCAGCTGCTCTTGCCAACTCGCCAACGTCTTCCCCTCGCAGCGGCCGGGCTGTGACAAAGTGATGTCTCTTCCTGCTATGCTTGTCTGCAACTTTTCCTCAGTGCATTTTTGCTGCAGCTTGTTGCTGCTTGGTGGAAGATCCCGGACTTCGCATGGGTTCTCCATCCTCCTGTCCTACTGAGGTGGTGGCATGCAAATCCAGAGGGAGAGCTGGCAGGCAATTAGCAACTCAGAGGAACAAACCACAGATAGTTCACTCAAAACAAGGCAGTTGCAGCATCTCCTGAAGCTCAGGCTCCTCTTTGTTCTTTGGCATCTCATGCAACTGGCCATGTTCAGTGAATGGCAATGGGCTCAGGGCTTGGCCATTGAAACAAGCAGGATGCAAAGCTGTCTGTGACAGAAAGCAGAACATGGTCCCCATACTTTAAAATGAGTTTTTCAACTTAGACCTTTTTTTTTTTTTTTTTTTTTTAAAGTAATATGTGACACACTTAAGCTGAGGACATTCCGCACAACAGCTGTGTCAGAGAGATTTGACAATACCAGGATTTGATGTCAGTTATAACTGCTGGAAATCTGATTGCAATTGCTGGCAGGTTATCTGTGTAATAATGGGTATGTTATAAAATAGGTTGCTTAGCATCTTTGGGGCTCTCTGCTCTAGTTCTGGGGAAGAAAGCTGTCCTATCTGCCTTTTGCTTCTTTCTCCCTTCCTTTAATTTTAAGCTTGGGTACACTGACTGATCAGAGGGTCAGAAATACCATAAAATTGGACCATATTTATCAGAGACACAACTTAAAAGATAAAGAACTTTTGTACCAATGCACAATAGTGAGGGTGAACAGCAAAGACCATTTTACTGTGTCATAAGACAAATGACTGAAAATATCTTACTTCTGTTACGCAACTCAGTGGTACAGCCTCTTTTTAAATGTTGTGTTTCAATTCTGGAAATGATAGAGAAAAAAAATTGAAAGGACTCAGTGAAGGGTAATGAAAATGATTAGAGGCACAGAGAACCTTTCATATGAGGAGAGATTTAAAAAGATTAGGCCCGCTTAGTTAAGACAAGAGATGAATAAGCAGAGACATGATAGAGAGATGTGGGGTAATGAATGGCACAGAAGAGGCACACTGAGTACTTTTATGTGCTGTTTTCCAAAATTAAAAGCTGAGAGAAGAAAGCTGTAAAATAATAAGACAAGAAATTTGCTTATGATAAAAAACAACGACGGACTCATTTTAAATATGTTTTCCGCAGTGCTGGCTTCACCTGTGGAAGCCACTGTCGCAGGAACAGAGATAATGAGCTTAGGAAAATTATGAAAAGGATTGGCTGCTCTGGGGAAAATCAGGAGCCTACTGAAGGGAAAAGGGAGTTCTCTTGTAGCTGTGAATGGGAGCAGGATTCACCATTTGGCATGATCCCAAGGGTGCTGAAATGAGCCACCAGCCTCAGTGTGGTCTGGGTATTCATACACTATGCACAGCTACCTATGCTACCTAGTTACCCGCTTCAGCTGCCTTTAGTGATGTAAGAGAACTCGATTTTTCATCCAGGTTGAGCAGGCAGGACCTCTCCCAGCATGTTTTCAGGGACCACATCTTTTCCAACACCCCTGTTTTCTGTAATGTCCATGGCAGGTCATATGTTGCAGCAGCTCTTGCTTTTCTGTTGATCTGCTTGGAGGGCAGCTCTTGGTGCTTTGCTCTGCCAGGAGCTTTAGTTCCTCTGCTTGACTCAGTCATGTAGGAGGGAGTATCATGAGAAGCTGTAGCAGATCAGATCCAAGGTCCAGGAAGTTCACTGTCCAAAGATGGTCAGTGGCACATACCTAGAGAAGAGTATTTGATCAGAGTGGGAAAGCATGCATGATACTGCCACTGCCTGTTTTTCAGCTGAGGATTACCTTAGCCAGAGGCTGTAATGGTGTTAACCAGTCCTTGCCCAAACCTGGGAGTGTAGTCCATCAACCATAACACTTTATCATGCAATACAACCTTTGGCTAGACATTGAGAAAGTTACTCTAATCTTTTTTTTGTTTAACCCCCAAACCCATGCTTCTAGATAATAGTAGGATGGTATCACATATGTTGGTCTTCTCTGTTAGTCTGGTTTAGAGCCCTCAGACAACCTGATGGGCACTTACTGCCTAATGAACCTTCCCAAGTTTCACAAAACAGGCAATGTTTAAAGACTATTTTCTCCTTTTATCTTATTACAATTTCACTGCTTTTAACTAAGACTGGCAAGTCTGGTGCCCTAAAGCCACAGAAATGAAAAATGGTTAGGTGCAAGCATTAGAAGGTATTAAAATATTTATAGAGGGCTTGATCATTCACGTAATTGCAGAGATTTCCCTGTACCATGCTTCCAGGATCAACAGAGGTGAACATGATGCAGAAGCAGCTCTAATGCAGAAGAGAAGCATTTGGGGGCAAAGTGGATCTTCTGTCTTTCTAATTCATACCAAGTAAATGACACCTCATAACTTTGTGGAATGGATTAGGAGAGGGACCCATGTTTGATATCTGAGAGGTGTTCTCCTGGGCATCTTGCAGAACTTTTAAATCAGATGACAGGCTTTTTCTAACAGGATTAATTTCCTCTGCAGTAGTCAGAAGAGTGTCTTCTTTCTGTGTGTATAATGCATTAGTTCTCTTGGCCCAATTAAGGAGTGCTTTGCTTAATCAACACAGTCATAGAAGTGAAGCATCACCAAAAGACAGGGGAACAATAACATGATCATGCATAGTTCCTATCTCAATTAAATTTCAGTATGGTTAACAGTCACCAAGCCTTTTTCCCTGGGGTCACCAGGCAGTACATCCATTCCATGGGCAGAGCATGCTGAGCAGTGACGCACCAAGCTTAAAATAGGTATTTATTGATGTGCCTAAATGCCACTTAAAAACCTGGGCAAAGATGACTTGGACAAGTTTTCACAACTGAGTCACTGATAAGGCTAGAAAAAGAGTAATGACCAGAATTTAAACCTCTAAATTTTTGTATTTGTAATTAATATGTTTTCTGCTTTAGTTCGCTGTGTGCACTTTTCTCCCAGTTTGTGCATTTGATTTGCTGTGCAGAAGAACAATGCCAGGGGAATAATTACAGGATCTTTTCAGTGCTTTTCTGATAGATTCAGAGAATACCCGGTGACAACCTAAATTCTTACTCTGGAGATGATGGATATCCAGCTGATTCCTTAGGCTCCATTTTGCTCTTTCTGGAAGCTTTGTCCTCAATAAATTTACACACCCCCGACAGTTTATGTTTCCCTTGATGAATTCATGCTTATTGCACTATCCCAGGCAATTCCATGCTATGGAGTTGTCTGGAGTCGCCTTCCAGGAAAATTGTGCCTTGCTTTCACTCCTGCCAGTAAGTAGGTTTCCTGATGAAAAAAAAAAAAAAAAAGTATTGTAACTTTTCTATATAATTTTGAATTTCATTTTCTTCCTTGTATGGTCGCATGGCCGGTACACATGCCTTCAGATTGCAGTGAGCTCAAGGGGAATTACAGCCTTCCAAAAATTCCTGTTCAGCAGTACTTTTTTGTTCTACCAGCTTTAAAGTACCTCCTGAGGGCTTTGCACTACCTATGATCTCCCTGTGAGAGCTCATCTGGAAGAGGTGTAGCCAAAACAAAGCTCCCCACTGCAAGGGTATAGCATGTCTTCAAAAGCCCACACAACTTTTTGATGGGCATGTCTTTTGCTGTCACTGGCAACTGTTGTGTACAGCCATGGTTATGCTGAGTGGTAGACTTGGCAGTGCTGTGGTTAATGGTTGGCCTTGGTGATCTTAAAGGTCTTTCCCAACCTAAATGAGTCTATGGTTCTGATTCTACGTGGTAAAACGGTCTTCCTAAGTACAGTCCTACAAGCCCCGTACATATTCAAATGTTGCGAGTTGCTCCCACTGAAATCGCTAGGATTCCTCAAAATAGTTAAATTTAAGCCAAATGGACAATATTGTGGTACTAGAACCTATCTGTGGGAACTGTAATATATCTGATCCAGAATAAATTGCTTCAAGATAATTGTACATTTCCATTCCTATAGCAAACAGCTTTTGGTGGCTTCACGAAAAACTGGTTTCTTCAGAGAATCTTCTCGCACTGGTGATCTAAAAGCTGTTATTTCTGATAACATTAAAGCTGAAGTATTCATATCTTCTGCCGTTGATATCTCTGCACATTACAGGGTGATGATCCAGAGGATACACCCTGGAACTTCACATGCCAAGATGGAGAAAATCAATCTCTGTTAATAAGAAAAGGCAGGCTCAGTGGCGCAGAAAATCACTACTCTGGAGCCTTAAAGTGACTCCTTCAAAAATTCATGATTACAGAATGAAATCCTGGGCTACATTATAGTTCTGAAAGAAATCAGGATATGGAGGAAAAAAAATCCAATTTTCATTAGGTGGAGAAAATAAAGAATAAATCCCACAAGCAAAGTCACTGATCACATGGAACATAATTATATGCCTAATATATAAAAACAGTCTCCAAGTTTCTCAAGTACCCAATACTTTTCCCAAATACTTTTCAAAGTTATTTTTTCTTTTCTTATTTGTTTATTCATGCACCTAGCACTAAATTCATCTGAATAACATTTCTGATTATTCTGGCCCCATCTCAGTCTTCTCCAGGCTAAGCAGACACAGGTCTCTCAGCCTTTTCTTGTAAGAGAGATGTTCCAGTCCCCTCTTCATCTTCGTAGCCCTCTGTTGAACTCTGTCCAGTAATTTCCCGTCTCTCTTAAACTGGGGACCCCAGAACTGGACACATTACTCCAGATGTGGCCTCATCAGGGCAGAGTACACAGGGAGTGCAACCTCGACCTGCTGGTCACACTCTTCTTAATGCACCCCAGGATACCACTGGCCTTGTTGGCTACAAGAGCACCCTGCTGGCTCATGGTTATTCTCAGGTCCTTCTCCAGGGAGCTGCTTTCCAGCAGGTCAACCCTGAACCTGTACTGGTGCATGGGACTATTCTTATCTAGGTGCAGGAGTCTACACTTTCCCTCATTGAACTTGATTAGGTTCTTCTTGGCCCAGCACTCCAGCCTGTCTAAGGGAGCATCTTCCTTCATCCAGACTTTCTCACCTCAAGGGACTGGGATTGCTGAGCTACTGATGTAGCTGAAGAAGCCCTTCTTGTTCTCTTTTACATCCTTTGTCAGATTCAATTCCAAGAGGGCCCTAGCCTTCCTCATTGCATTCCTACATACTCTTGGAACATTCCTATATTCCTCCCAAGCGGCCAGCCCCTTTTTCCACATACTCTAAACTTCCTTCTTTCATTTTAGGTTTTCTGGAATCATCTTGTTCATTCATGCAGGTCTCTTGCCTCCTCTACTTGATTTTTCACTGATAGGGATGCACTGATCTTGAGCTTGGAGGAAGTGATGTTTGAATATTAACTATCCCTCTTGGCCCACCCCTACCTTCTAGAGTCCTAACTCATGGGATTCCTCCAAGTAGGTCTTTGAAGAGGTCAAAGTTAGCTCTCCTTAAGTCCAGACTTGCAATCCTACTTACTACCCTGCTTCTTCCTCTCACGATCCTGAACTCCACCATCTCATGGTCACTACAGACAAGGCTGTCCCAGCTAGGCCTTCTTTGTTCTTCAGTACAAGGTCCAGCAGGGTACCTCTTCTCATTGACTCCTCCACCACCTATGTCAGAAAGTTACCGTCAATGCATTGCAGGAACCTCTGGGGCTGTGTGTGGCCAGCTGTGTGGACTTTCCAGCAAATATCAGGGTGACTGAAGTCCCCCACGAGCAACAGGGCATGTGATTTTAATGCTACTTTTAGTAGCTACTGTCCATAGAAGGCCTTATCAACTTCCTCTTCCTGATCAGGTAGCCTGTAATAGACAGACACAACAGTGCTGCCCGTATTAGCCTGCCCCTGAATTCTTACCCATGAGCTTTCAAGACATTCTTCATCCCCACTCTGGGCAGAGCTTGATATAGTCCAGTTGTTCTCTCACATAAGGAGCAACTCCACCACCTCGCCTTGCTGTCTTTCCTGAATGGTACATAACCATCTGTGACTGCATTCCCAGGATGAGCTATCCCACCATGACTGAGTAACTGCACTGAGATCACGGCCCTGTGACCGAACGCAGGTCTCCATCTCCTCCTGCTTATTGCTCACTCTGCACACATTGGTGCGAGTTCCTGCATCACAATCGTTCGGGGCCCGAGACAATTAACATTCAGTCCTGCAGTGTAGGTTGGTGTGAAGGCTGATCAATTGGATCTTTGGCTTGAAACACAGCTTTCGCACAACTAAAGCAGGAAGAATTCCAGCTTTGCTTTTACAGTATTTCAGCTTTCCTCCTTGGCATGCCCATAAGGCAGTATTTGTATGGAAGAGACTGGAATATTTCAGCTGTAATCTAGTCAGCTGCCTGGAAACACAGCCACTCGTTAGTGTATGCTACAAGGTCTTTTTACCATATTATCATACACTAAATTATTGTCTTTTTTAAAGTACCAGTGTAGGCTGGGGACTGCCCCGTGGGAAAGCAGCTTAGGCGAAAGGGACCTGGGGGTCCTTGTGGACAGCGGGATGAACATGAGCCAGCAACGTGCCCTTGTGGCCAAGAAGGCCAA